>JAJOON010037526.1:0-13198 GCA_029582645.1 Solanum megistacrolobum
AGGCGTTAGATTTCTTCCATAAATCTATACGTTGTTACTTGGATCTTTTCAAGGCCTTAGAACATCTAATCCTTGGAAATTCGTGGATCTTTCCTTCGAATTTCCCATATCTTTATTTAGTTTTTTTGTTTCTTTTCTTTGTGCTTCCGTATTCTAATATTTAATTCTCTATTTGTGATCTCCCTTAACCTTACTGTTATCAGTAGGCCACAAAAGAGGTATAATGTCAAATTGTTTCACTCTTTAAAATTGTTGCCTAAGATCATTTCAAGAGCTTGCATCACTTAGTCAACCGGACCAACGGGGCAAATTCCAGGTGTCATCACACATGGTTCACGGTAAGCTCACCACACCAGGCATTGAGACCAATGTCAAACAAGACTCCACACTTTCACTAATGTTCAACGTTCATCACAAGAGACTCAATTTCATAACCAACTAGTAACAACGAGATGCAAAAAGTTCACATATTTCTTATGCAACTTCAATTGGCGTTATCGTAGCCGCACATTCATTTTTGTTCGATTATGAGCACTATTTAAGTCATCGGTACTGACCACAGCTGACACTCAAATTTGCACAAGAACAACCACATTCAATCACAATTAAGATGTGGCACAAAATTTTCAAAAAGCATTTATAATTAAAAAAAGGAGCAACAACCTCAAATATCCTCAAACACAATGCCAAAACACAATTTATAGCATAAAACCCAATGTATAAACAAAACACGAATCACAAGAGGATGGCCTTGAAATACCTCACCCCACCACAAACAAAAAGCTATTTGTCCTCAAAGGCAATAAAAATATCCAAAAATCAAGAAAAAGAGACAGAGAGGGAGGTAAAAAAAGTCTTGTCTACATAATCTCCATCTGTCGGGGAATCAATGACCGGTGCAACACTCTAATCTTGTGCATTAGTGCTTCCAGTAACATCAACAGTAATAGATTAACTAGGGGCAGTCAAAGGTGTATCTGCCAAAGATGTCTGCACAACTACATCTACCATGGCCTCCTCAATCCCCGTAACACCCTCGTAAGAAACCTCCTCAGTAACCTCAAGCATCTCCTCATCCGTCTCAGTGTTAGACTCGGTATAAACTAACTCCTCAGCTCAAACATCATCTTCGGTGGTAGCCGGAAGCATATCTGGCTTAACTAGCATATTTTAGATCTCCACTGTCCCAAAAATTATCGACATGTCGGTGGACTTTAGCTGGTCCACATCTCTCCTCAGCTCAGCAATAACGGTCTTTAGGGCTGTCACCTCATTAGTAACCCCTTGGCCGCGCTCGCACACCATTATCCTTCCCGCAGGGGCATCCATAGTGAAACTGAGAGGTGTCACAGCATCGGCGAGGGCTGCCTGAATCATGACTGGAATAGAGGCCTCAAGTCTGGCGGCGCGTCGATCAACAGAATGGGCTAACTTCCCCATCTATAGTAATGCAACCTGAGTGAGCGAGGGCCAGAAGGCGGCAACAACAGTACTAGATCTGGGAGGCACATGAGCAGTAGAGGAATTGGGAGTAATAGAAGGGGTAGGACTAGATGTACATGAAGGCCCAGGGGCCGGGGTAGGCAAAGGTGCCTCTGCAGGTAGTGCAGTTGTATCCTCAACCGGAGAAGAGTCTATTGGGGCTGCCTTCTTCTTCTTTGCCTCATCATTCAAATACTTCGTCTAAATCCTCCGGATGTCACTAGTAGTTGTGGGAATCACTTCCACATCCTTCTTCTCATCTCAAGGAACCCGAGCCGGTCTACACAGCTCGGTGATCAACACCAGAAAGGGGAGGGAAGTTTGTCGCTGTTTGGCCCTCATGGACATCTCCTGCTCAACGATCATACCCAAATTCATGCACTCTTATGCAATGATCGAGCCAAGACAAGCCGACTTTGTGTGGCATAGGACAGACTCATTCTGGGATGGCATGATAGTGTTGCTGATAAAGCCAAACCAGTACCTCGCAGCTACATTTAGATCCTTCTTTTCTATCGAATACCCTACCCCCAACCACCTCAAAGAACCATCACATATGAGACGGGCCAGCCATATTTTCATGTTCTCCAAGGACTTAGTCTTGATCCTGTACTGGTGGGCGTATACAATGTTGTCGGTGCACACTAGTACAACATTTATCTTAGTACTGTCACACAACACTTTCTGGCCCCTAACAACCACATAATAAACCGGCTTCAATTTAGTAGCCAGCTTCTTCCTTTGCGGCACTAGGGTTCCGTAAGTGGTGTTGAATTCCCAGACCTAAGTTTTAATATAGGAACCCCGGGGTTTTGTGAAGATCTCAAACTTGTAGGACTTTATGGTGCGCCAGACGTCGGGGTGTCTGTCTATCACCCCATCAGTAGAGAGCCTCTTCTCCTCTATGATGGCCTTCAATCCATTAGTCTTGAGTCTACTCATAGATCAGGCAGGAGGATCTTGTACTGGTGTGCTGTAGTAAGAGGAAAAGTAATGGCCTGGGGGGTCCTGATCTTAGCCGGATCATTCAGCCTCTTGGAATGTAGCTCCGTGCTGTGGGCTGCTAGTAGTTCATCTTTAGGCTTAGAAGAGGTAGCCTGATGCTCCTGGTGCTCACCGTCACTCTCAGAGTGGTATATATGTCGTAACTGTCGGAGCTGACCTCTGGTGACGCAGGTGCAGGTGCCTTGACATTTCATTTTCCCTTCCCACCTGTTGTGGGAAGTTTGGTAGCCTTAGCATTGGATGCAGTTGCATCCTCATTGATCTTTATTCCCTTAGCCCTCTTGCGGGGTGGCATGTCTCTACTTGCCACTTTTGGTCTAGCCATCTCTGTAGAGACATCAAAAAGAGTTAGCAAAAGTTCAAACAAACTTGTAGAAAATAGTTTCAAATAAACTCGTCGAACCAGTCAGCGAGTCACCGAATCACTTTGGCGAGCCAGATCGGGCTCGTCGAAAGTAGTGGCTAAAAGATTCCCAGAAAATTGGGCATGTTTGCGATGGGAGGGGCCTTTCGGCGTATCGCCGAAAACATTCAGGGAGCAAGGACTAGCCCGCTGAAAGTTATTATGCATTTTAGGGGTTAGGGGTGCAGAAAGGGCGATCAAGAAGGACTTTCGGTGAGTCTCCAAGTGTACTGGGCGAACTAAGGCTTCTCCCCAAAAGTTACAGAACCTAAACTCAAATTTAGCATGAAATTAATGGCGATCTAGGGGGATTCGGTAAACTGCCAAGTGGTTTGGCGAGCTCGGCCCAGCTTGCCAAACTGCCCAATGTGCCTACTTACAACCCTAACTTCCAAATTCAACACCGCAACCCTCGGAGAACAAAATCAAACTATGCACCCATTCAATTAGACCTAGACCAATTACATCCATGTCCCCAGGATACTCAGACTTCTCCCGGTTTGGCCAAATTTGTCCATTTGATGACTTTTGCCCTTAAGAATGACATTAACTGCTCCATCATTGGGCAAATTACATCATTTGGCATAAATGCGGGTTACTTAGACTTCATCCATCTAGACCCAACACCATTTAAGCACAACCCAACAATTTTGATCAATTTTAAGCACGAAAAATTTGGCAATTTAACAATAAAGGCATTATAGGCACGATATTCGAATTAAAACAGGCACACACATGCACATTTACGAATCAGAGAGACCCAACACACTTCACTAAGATAAAATTAATTGCAAATGAGTAAAAATTGCTAAATAAGAATTCGGGGTTGGGAAAACCAACCTTAGAAGCCGAATAATCAAGTTGAAAAGCTAGGAGGCAATGGATCCAACTCTGAACACACAAGAAACAACTATAACGTGATAATAAAGCAAAAACACGAGAAAATATAATGCGGGTGTGAGTTTGGAAAGTTGAAAAGTGATGTAATGTGAAAATTTTTGAAATTTTGAACTTTTGGCCTTTACAATCGTCCAGTTCTCGCCCATTCGGCAACATAAGTTTTGCTCGCCGACCCACTCGGCAACACGTCAAGTGGGTACTTATCTCGTTGAGTTTTACAGACTCCAATTTTCAAAATTCCCTGAGTCCAACGGCGGTACAAGTCAGTCTCACCGAACTTTTTGGCGAGTCGCCGAATGGACATTTACCTCACCAACCTCCACTTTTCACACAAATTCTACAATTTAACCTGCACAATCAACACACCATTATTTCAAAATAAAAAAGAAAATAGTAAAAACTTGGGTTGCCTCCCAAGAAGCGCCTTAGTTAACGTCGTGGCACGACTTCCCCACTCCATCTTGATTTGTGGGTAGAGACGAGACAACATATGACCCATCTAGGTCTCCAGTAGCTGAATAGATTTGGAATGGGAAGCAGTCATCTGATTCAGCAGTGAGACATTCTCTTTTATGTCATTCAACACTCTGTCGTGTTCCTCGACTTTGTGGAGAATGATGAGAGAATCTCTTCTACTCGTCCACCCTAGTACTCATTGGACTTTTTACGCTCATGAGGGGGAATATAGAGGTCTTTATTTTTGTACGGTACCTCTAATTCCATAATTTTATTGGCCACAAGATCTAGCTGAGTCAGGAGTGTGGCCAAAATCTGGTCCTTCTCAGTCTCCTTTTTTGTCTTGTCCATGTGATCAAGGAGTTGGGTTTCTATTGCATTGGGAAGTCGGAGAAATTTGGTCAGCCATGTTCTATTTTCGGGGAAAAGACCCCTGTAGAAGCATTCCACAAGCATGTTATCTGGAATTCCATGAGTTGGGCACTGCTGCAATAAGGCTTCAAATCTTTTCCACAACTCATAAATGGTCTCACCCTCCAATTTCTCGAATGTGAGGATGTCATCCCTAAGAATCATCAATCTCAAAGGAGGGTGATCCATTGGGTCACCGTTGCGATTAGATATGCTCAATTTCTTCTACACTAAACTAGAAACATGAAAATCAAAACTAAAAATAAGTAAGTTCAACTATGACTAACAAGAACAAAATTTAACTTAACCAAAGAATCTTAACCAACACCACTCCCCGGCAGTGGCGCCATTTTGATTAATAACGTTTCAAAGACACTTAATCCGGTTCTAAGCGTCAAACAATTGTTAGTCAGTATAATAACCAAACTAAATGACTTAAGGTTGAATCCCACAGGGGGTTTTGGTGGTAATTATCAACTATAACAGCATCAAATAATATGGAATAACAATAAAGAAACGGGTTCTTGGGATGTGATTCGATTATAGGCTACGGTAGACAAATGGGTAATTGCAACTGTTAGTAAATAGCTGAATATTAGTAAATAGGCTAGACTATATAGGAAGTAAACTTTCTCTCCAATAATTTACCCCGAATCAAGTCAATTTCTCTAGAACATCGACAAGAATACAAAATAAGAACAGCCAACACCTTAGTCCATTCATTCTCTCGAGCTGAATGTGTGGAAAAGGGTTTAGGATTTACTCTTTCGAGTTGAACCTATGACAACCCAATACCCATATACCATAAATCAATAATCTTGGTTTTAAAACCTCTCTCTCGAGCAAGCCAAAAACACGAAGGTAAAACTGCATTTGCAACTACAATTCTTTAAATTAAACCACAATTAATGATTGAAATCACTTCTAAATAGAATTTAAACAAACAATTATCAATACCCATACACTAAATCAACCCATAATCACATAATCACACCCCAAGAAATGGGGTTTTAGCTAGACATCATAAAAAGATAAAAAATCATTACCAAACCATCAATTGGGTAAGATTAATTTTGTCTTTACAAATATTCAAATTGAAGAATCTCAAATACCCACTTCCAATTCCTTAAAAGTGAAAAACTTCAATTCTTCAAAGCTAAGAAATCTTGTCTCAATACTTGGAGTTCAAACTCCAAATGTAAAAGATAGATAATTATGATAAAAAAACTCAAAGATAATATGTTCAAAAACATATTTATAGTCGCCCAAAATATGCTGCGAAGGGCCATTCAGCTCAGTAAGTCGGGCTGGCTGATCAGCTCGAGGACTCGCCTTTTGGTCAGTTCCATCACCTTTTTGCTTTGGCCTTCAGCATCTTCGAGTTCTGTAACTTTGGGCAATCTCACTCTACATCGCGAAATCACTCGACAACTCGCCGACTACTTCTTTTTCTCGCCAACTTGATGTTCTCCTTCATGTCTTGGCACACTTGAACTTTAGGCGAGATGGAGGCAATTCGACGACTCGCCAAAGGGACTTGGCGATCACCAACTTCATTTCTTTCTTTTTTCAGCTCGCTTCGTTCCTTTTTGCAAATTAGTGTCCATGCTTTGTTCCTCAATCCAAACACATGGAAATCAAGGATTTTATATCACTTATTTGCACAAAATAAGCATTTGAGGATACTAAATCTATCCAAATAAATCCCTAAATGAGTCCAAATCTCGAACTCATCAAAATGCTTTAGACTTGTTTTAAGATTTCAGTTTTTAGGTGAGTAAAGAGTCAACAGTAAATCTCATTTCTTTAAAAGAGTATATGGGGAGTATCTATTCCCAAAGAGTAAATGTGTTCATATTTAATCAAGAGAGAAAACATTGATTTCCAAGAGAGCCTTCAGGCTAGTTTTTGAGTAATTATCTCAAATCACAAAAAGAGTTATGTTTTTAAACATATGAGCTATTTATGTTTTGGGAGTAGTATTGAGCACCGATTTGGGGGAGAGTTCAGACAACTCACAACCCCCATAAACCATGTAGCCAACGTGGGTAGAAAAGGGTCATACTTTTTAGATGATTCCTTAGTGCTTTTTAGAATAGACTAGTGGATTCACTTAGTTGTTAGGTTCTATACCCTCGGCAAGGTATAGGATGGCCCTGGCAGCAGGAGGCGAAATATTGTATCATCACATAGCTCTTAATTGATGGTTGTCGGTTAGTGAAACTCCCACAGTTATATTTTTTATTCTTATATACACAGAGATTACTTGTATTTTCACTTACAAACAGAGTTTAAATTTTATTTTTGCATATAAGCTAAGTTACCATTGTATTTCTAAATACATAAAGTTGTTATCTATGTTTTAAATTTTTTCCTTTATATTGCATTTATATTATTTCTTTATATTGAAATGAGTTGAGTTGAGACCAGATACGTTCCTTCACTTCCGTTCAAGCTTATGTCTTGTTTTATTATTCCCCTCCCATGCTCATACATTCAATGTACTGATGCCATTTGGCCTGCATATTTTTATGATGCAGATATAGGTAACCAGGATCAGCATCCAGTGCATCGTTGATCCAGTTGAGCTTTAGAGTTGTTGGTGAGCCTCCTTACTTCCGGAGGATCCCTTTTTATTGCTTTATCAGTTTAGTTCATTAGGATTATGTGGGTCTTGTCGCGATGTCCATATCAGTTGTTAGAGGCTTCATAGACAATTAGTTGATGTTAGTTCTTGAGTCTTTTCCCTTTAATGTATGTTGAGACTTGAGTTGCAACTTTGGATAAGTTGAATGTTATTTCTAAACATTCTCAGTTTATCTATTCAGAAAGTTTATTTAAGATTGTATTTTAAGTACATTTTTTGTTGAGTAAGTCTTTTGGAAAGAGTTAAGCCAGGCTAAGGGTTCTCTTGGGGCCAGCAATGGTTCTCGAGTGCTAGTCCCCCCAGGGCGTAGGCTCGTGGCGTGACAAGGTTGATGTGGGTTCAGCTCGAGAGTGTGAATTCTAAACACAATTCTACCTATCTAACTCGAGAGGTAGATAAATTAAGGTTTTGGGTTGTTTACATTATTAGGTTTTTCGAGGTTCGAGAGAACTCGCTTGAATCGTAATAGTTGTTTGAAAGAAAGCTATTGCATCTATAGTCTAGCTTACCCACTGAGATTTAGAATTTGTTAGTGAATTCCACTTACCCATATAGAGAAATTAACCTATAATCGATAAAATCCCCGAGAATTCCTCTCTACTTGTTGATTCCCCTGTTTTGATAATTATTTTAGTTGTTAATTGAGAAACCAATCCCCCCATCTGACATTTGTTGTTAACCCTTTTGAATAAATGTTTGTGATCATTTCTATTCCTATAACCTCTTAGACCATAATTGTAATTTCATAACTGAATTCAAACTTGTATCGCTCCCTGTGGGTTTGACCCCAACTCTTCATTGGGTTTTATACTAGATTACGATCGCCTACACCTAGCATTGGTTAAGGTGTATTTGAGTATTTATTAAAACTCTATCGCACGACTTTAGATTAATTAAATAGGTAGATTTTCTTAAACATCTTGTAGCCTCTCATTCATAAATATGGTGCGCTTCACACTCATGAACAAGACTTTACTTGTTGTGGCTTATGAGACATCCAAGGACCATTCTAAACCTTGTGTTCTAATTACCAAGTTTGTCATGACCCAGAGGTACCCCCTAGATGTAACATGGCTTAAAGGACCCCGAAGGACCCCATACAAGCCACTTAGCTTTCATAACATAAGAAATAGAACAACAAGAGTAAAACAATAGTCCAAGTCCAATAGTTTTATAAAAGTAAAGTAGAAGTGTAAAACACTTGTCTCCATAGCCCTATTGTACAATAGAATAAAATTGGGCCTAGCCCATACATCATGTCCAACATGAAAGAAAGTGAAACAATAGAATACGTCTTTGAAGCATGAGGACTCATCAAAGCTCAAAACTCAACAAGTAGCAACAAAACTGAGAAACATGACTATCGGTATGCGTTAGTATAACAAAATGTACCAAGTATGATATCAATGCATAAAACATTTAAATCATGCTAAAAAGGGACATTCATGACATGCAACTGACCAAGCTAAAACATGATATAAAATGGTTAGAAAACATAAGTAATAAAACTGTGGTCAATGAAAGCTAACATCATTTAAAGCCTTTGAACACATATGAGATACGTTTTGAACTAACCTTAGTTCATTATTAATGTGGGGGATTAGCCTTAATCGACATAGAGACCAAGTAAGCTATAAAATGATCCCCCGGTGTCTCCAACACCGAAAAATGTTGTCCTACTTGCCAGGATCAGGAACATAACTTCTAGCTTAGGTAGATCAACTAGCTAAGGTTTATCTAGACCAACATACTATGGGAGCACATAGATAAGGGATAAGTATATTGATACTAGAAACCTGACCACTACTAACGGGAGAGCTGCCATCTCACTATACTTTCGGTGCTAAGCATAATTCCCATGAAATAGTCATTTCTTACTTGTTCTTATTATCCATGGAAGGGCACGTCATCTTGCCAATCCAAGCTAAGTCATCATCCATGGAAGGGTATCTTTCAATAACCAATCCAAGCTATGTTTCATTAGGATAGCTCTTAATTAGATGAGAAGACCGTTCAACCTTAAAACTCTTTATTATGTGAGAAAACCTTTCACATCATGCTTTTATATGGATATGAGAAAATCCTTTCAAAAATACCTCTACATCATCATCATTGATACTTTATCCTCAAAGCATCCTTAAAACATTTGCATAGATTTCATAAGAATATGCATAATTCCATAATTTATCTTTCAAGGTTCAAAACTCACTTTCAATCATCAACATTTAGAAAACAAGGGTTAAATATGTCTTTCATCATAATTTCATGTAAAGCTATCAATACATTCTTAATTTCATAAAACTCTTCCTTCATAGTCAAAATCCCAAATCCTATGATTCATAACTTGAAACATGGGGGAAAACATGCGTTCATAGGGAAATCATCATAAAATCATATTATTTCAGCAATTCATGCATAAAAGATCATAATTCAATCATTTAAATCAATAATCAATATAACCCATGACAATTAAAGAAAACCCTAACTCAACCGGGGGTTTCTAACTTTGAAAATAGAGGAATTTTGGAACTCCGTGAATTGAAGGAATCCATGGATGAAAACTACCACACCACAAAGCCAAATGCTTATCTTCAATGGAGGAATTGAGACTTGAATGGAAACCCTAGGTTGAACCCTTCTTCTTCTTCAACTTTCTAGAGAGGAATATTTTGTAGAGGAGAATTGATCTTCTTTTGTCATTTTGGAAGAATGACTTGAATGAACTAATTTGGAGGTTGAAAACACTTATATAGGGGTCTTAGTGAAGGGCAAAACGACGTAGTATAGGAGATAATTAATTAGAAAAAGACCAACTACCCTGAAAAATAAATTGCCAATTGTGACCCACGGCCACTGTCGACAAACCGTGGTCAACACAAAAGACCATCTTGCACAGTTGTCGATGGTGGTCAGACGACCACTTCTGAGGGTCTGGACCACAGAACCTCGATCACATACCGTGGTCCCACCAACGGCCTATTGATTTGGGTCGTGGTTCCAACTCTTTGAACTAATTACTGGGTGCCCACCCACGGACCACACCTACGGTCTGTGGTCCCATCCACGATCCGTGGATGGCCCTCGTGGCTGGCAGCTGCAATTTCCCTAAATTTCTTCAGTTCCCTTTTTCGGATACGAGGTGTTATATAGAATCATTCGAGATAACATAAACTTTCTGAAAATTAATTCAAGGAGTACCTCTTGAAGCGTGAGCATATACCCTCAAGCAAATTCACAAGTTATAACCTTAAACAAATCCACAAGCTAGTCCACATATTGGATGACACTTCTATGGTCTTCTACAATAATCCCAAGTTCACTTCCGAACTCCATCAATACTTGGGTGGGCAAATATCGTATATAAAACTTATTCTCATTTAAGGGTTAGAAGAATCCTTATTTATAGATTTTAATTCTAGTCCAAGGAGAAAGAACACAGAAGCTTTCCTTAGAATAGAAAAAGACATGTTCTTATCCCTTTCCTTATAATAGATAAAGACGCACACTTCTCCCTTTCCTTATAATAGAGAAAGACACATACTTCTCTTTTTTCTTCTTAGAATTGATTCTCAGTTCTAGTTAAATATGGGCACAGCAGGGACCACAAATTTAATTACTGAGGCTTCCTATCATAAAAATAATTCTAAATGATTAATTTGAATTATTCTTACCATAATAAATTACAAATCATTCCATTAGAAATTCATAATTTTACTCCTCTATTTATATTTTGAAATCCTCTCGTAAACACAATAATTTAAATTACTGACGAATTTTATTCAATGATCAATTTCCTTTAGAGCACTGCTTAACTTATTTCATGTGTCTGATTCATAAATCCACTTGCAAGGTTTCACACGATGAAAACTTACAACCTTCTCAAAGAGACATATCATCAATCTCTATATTGAGACATGGATTCCGTCAACTAACTTATTATTTCACCAATATATATTATTATCATCCAGACTACCAGGCATATTGACCCACTTAGAATCTCACCTTTGAATAAATCAAAACTATAATTAACACATACATATCATAATAATTATAGCAGGATTAAGAATATAGGTATATTTAATAGTTTAGAGAATATACTTTTGTGAGTCAGTCTAAAGCAACTATCTCTACTCGGTCTCATTCAATACAGACTAAATGCACTAGCACAAGAAGCTGGAACAATGTCATTCCCATAATCAAGATAAACTACATATAATCTTGAGCTACAATCGTACCGATAGCATGTCCAAGTCTCATCTTAGATTGTGAACAAAAAGTTTTATATTTATAAGAACCGATGATTTAATCCTCTGTGTATAAGCTAAAACTCTATACACTAAATCATCTACTATATAAGTAAATACACACCGTAAATGAATATATGATCTATTAAAAATTAATAAAAAATTATTCAATAAAAAATACTATATCTAAACACGTGGTTAATAGTATATATCCCAACAATCTCCAGTTAGACTTTTAACCATCATGATTGTTATACTGTACTATATCTAAATGCATAGTTAATAGTATATACCCTAACAATATCCTACTAAGATATTTAATGTTTAAAATTGTTAGAATACTATTTCTCAAGTCATGATTAATAGTATAAACCCAAACAATCTCCCACTTAGATTGTTAACAATGCATTTAAAACTTTTATAGCTATTCCTTTTATATTTCTTATTAAAAGGCTCTTACTAAGTTGTTTTCTTATGCAACTTCGTCTAGTAGTGCTTCGTCGTAACTTATCAATTTTGTATTAGAGGCCCTATCATGAAACCCTTCAAAAGTTTAATTCTTTTCAGGAATTCTATCATGAAAGTCCTCTTAACAGTCACACTTTCATGTTCTTGAGTCTTAATATTTTCCTCAAAACATTTTGGTATTGAAAAACTAACAACCTTTTCATGTCATATTCTTTAATTTGCCCGACATCACTCCCACTACTTAAGGTAGTAGTTTTTTTTATGTCTAGTAACATTATCCCACTACTTAAATGCAATGAAACATCAATTCTGATATACCCATTAGATGTTCTTGGGCATCTGAATTTACAACTGACTCATTTGTTATTTCTTTGTTCAGTTCTTGTAGAACTAGTTTACTTTTAGGAACATGGATTACTAAATAGTCCTTTTCTAGATATCTGACAGTTGTCTTAACAATTACCTTATTTTCTTTAGGGCAATAAAATAAATGTTCTTTCATTCTTTTTGGATATCTAATTAACACATACACATTTCACTCCTAATTTGAAAGGAGTTGAATTCAAATGTTATATGTAGTTCTTAGAACATATCCCAAAAGAAACAAAACAACAACGAAATAAGACAATCATTATTCTTATCATCTTCATAAGAGTCTATTTATTTTCTCTCTTACACCAATCTATTATAAAGTGTGGTGTAGACAATTGAAATGCAATTATTATATAAGATAAGTGACTCATCAGCTCTGCAGATAGGTATACATCACTACAATTAGATTGCAATGGCTTTATATATTTTACATGATGCTATTTTCATTTGTCATAAAATATTTTGAGTTTATGTCACGACCCGGGATCACCCCCAGTCGTAACCGGCGTACTCGACCTCGAAGAGGTCTAATACAAGCCTCTTAGCATTCATTCATCGCATAGACACTAAAACCATAAGGAAATAAAAACCTTCTTTACCAAGAAAACATTTCAAAAAAAAAACAATAGCAAGCGGAAGACTTTCTAGACTTTATACATGATGTCTCAAAACCATCTACTACTTTAGAGTACAAAATTTGGGACTAATCCCATACACAACTTAAACAATACTAAAAAGACATAAAAGAACATATGGGGTATTGTCCTCGAATATATGAGGACTCACCAAGTCTTCATCTTCAACACTTAG
>JAJOON010037528.1:0-12452 GCA_029582645.1 Solanum megistacrolobum
CAATTAGTAAACATCTAACTTATTCTTGCAATAGTAAATTCCTTCTACTACCAGATAAAGAATTGATTTTGCTTATAGATTTTGTAAACTTTATTAGTGTGTTATATAGACTTTGTCAACTTTATTTTGATACGTTATGTTAGTAACTTTTTTGTTTGTTTGTTTGTTTTTCCCATCATTTAAGTTTTCAGTCTTGATAAAAACTAATATCTAGATGGGTCAAAATATCATGCCATGAATTTTGTGTTAGAGTGGATTCCTTTTCTAAACTAAAAAAATTATTTACCTTCAATTGATATCATATTCCTTTAGTCGGAATTTTTATTTACCTTATGGTAGGTATTCTTTTTTATAAGATATCATTATAAAAGTGAAAAATTAAGATGAATTTTCTTTGTCTCGTCAACACCCAGAAAAGAAAAGATCAATAAAAAATGGCTAGTCCACGTTGGATTAATTGAAAGTGTTTTTGATGGTAGTAAAAGTTATAATTCAAAAGCTGAAAACATAACTTTTTCCCAAAAATAATTTAGAATTTTGGTCACAGTGGTGTGAAAGTAGAATTTTTATTGAGAGGTGTGAACATAGCCGACCATGTGGTGGGTTGGGAGTGCACGTGAATATGTTAATTTGGAAAAAGCACTTATACCTTGAAGAACTATCATATATTTTAAAAGGTAAATTTTAGGTTTAGCAAACATAAAAATCAGTTTTATAGCTACAGTTTTGTTATTTGCGTTCCATAGCAAACTATTCCATAGCAAACTGAGCATTAGATCTGTATAAAAATCACATGCAGCTTTGATTTGTATAAAATCGTTGGCATCTGATATGTATAAATCGCAGTGATTTGTATAAATCGAGCGTCTGTGTCTATGAAAATTGTGTTTGTATATGTATATGTTCTTTGTGTTTGAATATCTGCATAAAATTTGAATTCGTGTACAATTGAATCAAGTTAAAACAGTTGTATTTGTATATGTAAAATCTCTCTCTCGCTTTATACAAATACAAATTATACATTGTATAATTTGTGTTTGTATAAAGCGAGAAAGAGAGAAAGACAAAAGAGAACTGGGCAGATGAAGATTTGTATTGTATAATTACAAGTGTATAAGACGAAGAGATATGTATTTGTATTTGTATATACAGTTTTCTCTCGCTTTATACAAACGCAAACACAATTTATACATTTGTGTTTGTATAAAGTGAGAGAGGCGAGGGAGAGTGGCGAGTGAGATCTGGGAGAGAGGATCTATTAGCTTATATCATTAGTACAAAACATTTCATACTCTTTATGGGGGCACTATTAAATATATTTAGTTTTTGTCAGTTTCTCAAGATAAATATACATATATATACATGATTTTTTCAGAAGTTAACGGGAGTACATGCACCCCACAATAGCATGTGGGTCCGCCTCTGGTCAAGGGTGCCCCCTTTAGCCCGTGAACATCAATGCGTGACTTGAGTTCGAGTTTAGGTTTCTTCATTTTCATTTTTAGCCGATAACTTTAAAAAATGCATAAAATATGTAGGTGATAGGTTTCAAAACATGCAACCTAACGTAAGCAAAATGGTTCTCAAACCACGATCCACAAAGCCAACTTCATTCACTTATGTCATTAATTTCTATATATATGTAAGAATATCAAATGAGACAATGTTGCATGATATCACTTCCACTACCATGCATCTATCCTTAGTTCGTCTTTGGATGTCAAAATTATATAAAGTAAATGCACAAAAAAATAAAAGGAATTCAATACGTAATATAAATATGTTATGCCCAGAGTCTACATCTTGGACGTGGCCGACATTAGAGAACCATCGCTGGTCCCCAAGCAAATCCTTGGCCTGACTGACTACTTAGCGGAAGACTTACTCAAGGAAATAGGGAACTTTAAATGCATAAACAAACTCAATAGTCTCAAGATCACAAAAAATCAAAAAGGAACACACTGAGAGACTCATCAACTCTAACTGTCTATGAAGCCTCTAATACTAGGATAGATTTTGGGGAAAGACCCACGACAACTCAACAATAACAGGAAAATAAATGTGAAATCCTCTGAAAGAAAGGAGGCTTACCAAAGCTAATTGGAGTGCAAGTGATCTCAAAGAACATGTTGATGACCCTGAACACTTGTAGCTGCATCATAATAAGATACAGGTTGAATGACACCAGTACATTGAATGTACGAGTATGTAAAAAAGACCGAATGCATAGATAAGTGAACTAATAAGACTAGAAGAATAATCACCTCAACTCAACTCAACTCAATACAAAGCACTACTAAAAGATGAAATGTTTAAAGTTTCATAAATAAATAAAAGATACTAACTCAAGGATGTATATAAAAATACAATAAATTATTCTTTACTCTTATTTGGGAGATTCTCTAAGTGACAACCATCACTATGATCTATATGATGATACATTGTCTCGCCCACGCTGTCAGAATTGTCATATACCTTGTCGGGATATAGAACACCTCAACTAAGTGGATGCACTAAAGTTATGCTTGAAAGAAATAAGGAGTCGTCTAAAAGGTACGATTCTTTATCCATGTTGGCTACACGGTTTAAGAGAAATGTGTGTTGTCTGAACTCATCCACATATCAGTGCTCAATACTACTCCTAATAAATATATATACTCATACTCAAGTAGAAATACTTTTTTTCCTGTTTTGAGGTAATTACTAGATTAACCTCTTAAAAGAGGTAATTACTCTGAAATATCCTGAACTCATAAACTCATTTTAGAAATCAAAGTTTCTCTTTGTTCAATGTAAAAATGTTACATTTGGGAAGACTTAGTTCCCTTATATTTTTCCTCAATCATGTATGAAACTCTTCTCAAAACTCATCCTTGTTTTTTCAGAAAATTAGTTTAATTAAAAAGGATTCTCAATAATAACTTCATAAAAGCTCTTGAATTTTCCTCTTAAACTCCATTTAGTTTTAAATGTGCATTAAGACATACGATTAGGATATGCAGAGATTTTCAAAGGTAAATGGAGCTTATAGGAGCTAATACAGAGAAGGGAAACATGATCACAAGTTAAAAAAACATGCATCAGATGAAACAAAGAAAAGAATCGACCCAGCAATCCTTGGCGTACTACTTGTCACGACCCGATTTCTCGAGTCATGATAGCACCTACTATACCTTACCAGTAGGTAAGCCAACCCGTAATCCAGAACACCAAGCAATGAGCGTAGGGGCAGAAACTAGCGAAAACAATAATTTAAACAAGGACAACAAGGTGGAAACAAAACAAAATAAATATGTACATAAATCCCTCCCAGAACCTGAAAGTCACTAGTACAAAGCTATCTAATAAAGAGTACAAGTCCCAAAAGTGGACCACAATAAAGCGTGTCTCAAAGGCAACAAGACTAGCTAAAACAAAAGAAGGAGACAAGACAAACCCAAAACGCCAAGTGCTCACTCTCGTCTCCGAGTCACAGCTGCAAAAGAAGGCTGGAACTAATCACCGCTGGTAACTGGTACTAGGACCTGCATCACGAAATAGATGCAGAGCGTAGCATGAGTACCAAAACAAAAGGTACTCAGTAGGCATCAAAGGCCGACTGAGCAAAAGGGGTAAAAATAATAAGAAAGGATAGAATCTAGACACAAAGAAGTCAAAGCAGATATGAAAAGAAAGCACATGAGCATACCAGAAATAAACTAAGTACAACTAAACTAAACCTAACTGGACCCCCATATGCCCAGAAAGTACACTCGTGTGCAAGTTTAAATAAACCCTGAATGAACCCCCATAAGTCCGACAGGTAATAGCTAAGTCTATTGAGAAAGAAGAAACCGGGCTCCCAGCCTAAAATAACCAAGATAATCCATCAGACTCCACCCAGCCAACAGTGCACTCCCAGCCCAGCTAGAAAGAGTGACCCCAGGGGGCACCCAACCAAACAGTCCACTCTCAGCCCAACTAGAAAGAGGGACCCGTGGGTGAGGTAGATATCGCGAATCATCCTACTATGCAGTCAACTCCCAACCCAGCTAGAAAGAGCGACCCGGGGACACCCAGCCAGCAGCACACTCCCAGCCCAGCTAGAAAGAGAGGCCCGGAGGAGATCGCCGAAATCATCGAGTCTACCCAGCCAGCGATACGCTCCCAGCCCAGCTAGAAAGAATGACCCCGAGGGTGATGGTATCTCCAATAGGATCCAATCCAACAACAGCCACCGTGGAATGTCGTCCACTCTAAGAAATCACAGAAAAGGCTCCAATCATATACTATCTCAATCCCACGCCTCTTGTGATGCACCGAACCTTCGAGAACGCGTTGAAACCTCAAAATTAGAGGGAGAAGATACAAAAGTGTAGCAAGCAGCGATAACGCCTAATCTAAGGCTCAAACTATCAGACTCAAGTCTGCTACTCCAGTCTACAAGGAGCTAAGTCATCCGAACAACGTCGGCAGAAAGTCAAGGCTATCCAGCCCACACGGGTCATAGGTCTAAGGCAATGCTAGTCTAACCTAGACTAAGGACATCATGCTTACGGTTAAGGATGAACTAAACATACAACACATAGCATACAAGTATACAATAACATTTAGCACATAAGCATACAACTCTACTAAACCGGTTAACATGATACTACACGCGAAATATGGTCAATCGATCCTAACATAAGGTATCTAATCAAAGTAAAGTAGGAAATTGGTACCCACCCCCAATTCACTCCAATCGACATGTTTTTACACAATTAAGCTCAATCTAATAGAAAGGAAGTCGTAGCCTACCTTAAGGTCGATCGTGCGCGCTCCAAATCACTTTGCCGGAGCTTTTCCTTTCCGAACGACCTTTGAACGATGTCACTCTATCAAATATAGGATCACAATGTTAGTACGGTCGTTTAGACACTAAAATTACAACAAACGGAGATGGGTCAACTTTGGAGTCAAAACGAGAATCGTGGGATCCGCACCGAACTGTCCGAATTTGACTCTGCTAAGAGACCCAAAACAGTACCCCGAACTTGTGTTCCATTTTGGAACACAATTCGGGGCTCAAAACGCAGAAAACCCAACAAGTAAGGAAAACCACATTTTAATCAACTTAAAAGAAAACATGCAGCAGTCTAAACTCGAAATAGACGAATGGTTTCCATCACTCCTTGAATACTCCATGACGAAGCCACCACAATTCCCAATATCTTGGACTTCGAATCACCCAAAACCGAGCCAAAATGAGTGAGATATGACCAAAACAAGGATGTCAAAAACAAAAGCTTAAAACCCTAAAAAAAGGTTACAGCAGTCAGGTTTATCACAAAATTTACCTCGAACGACGCACACCCGACAAATTCCGAACACTCTACAGCGAAGCCACCGAAAATACGAAGTTCCCGCACTTCGAATCGCCTAATTCGGTTGAGAGATGAGAGAGTTAGGAGGTTTTAAAGTTTTTGAAAGGCAGCTGATTTTTCTGCATTATATAGCAGATTTTCAGTATAATTTTCGAAAACTTAAAAACTCCGACGGGGTGCTCCGAACTCGTTCGGAATCCCGTGCATGCAAACGAGATATGCAATCATACCAAATTCGATATTCCAGACTCAATGGCACAGTCAAAATTTTCATACGAGGTCATCTTGATAAAAAGTGGGTCCCACACCCAAACGTCATTTTAAGTCAAAACCACAAAAGGGCTCGAAAAAATATCAGAAACCTCGGGACACAAAAGAAGGGTCAATCTAGACCAAACTCGACATTCCGGAGGTAACCGCGCTGACGGAATTCTCATCCGAGTGCGTTTACTCAGAATGTTGACTAAAGTCAAACTTAGGCTTAAAGTTAAAGTTAAAACGCCTAATCGCACCGACTCACACTGAGAACCTCGAGAGTCATGCCGACCATGCTACTAGCCTAAAATGACCCTTCCAGAGCTAATGGAATCGTCATAATTGGATTCCGGTGTCATCTTCTTGAACTTTTGATAAAAAATTATCGTTCAAGGTTCATAAGCTCCCAGAAACACTAAAGCTCGCACAATAATCAAACGAACGACCAGGTGACCGAACTGTCAGACCCAACAAATCATAAATGACTTGGGGTCGCTATAGGAATGCTTTAAACGACACACATAAGGCAAACACAGAAATGACCAGGAGGATCATTACACTACTGGAGCAGGGCGCTAGGCCCTGAACTTCAAAAGTCTGGGCGCACTATTGGTGCGATCGCCAGGACTTGAAATTTAGATAGTGACGCCATATTTTGAGAGAAAAAATTATTGCTGCCAACTCAAGATCATGAGTCGGGTAGTTCTTTTCGTAAATCTTAAGTTGTCTGGATACATAGGTTATAACCTTACCATTCTTCATTAATACATAACCAAGTCCAACTCTAAATGCATCGCAATAAACAACACAACCCGTTGTACCCTCTAGTAGGGTCAACACTAGGGCAGTGGTTAATCGAGTTTTCAATTCATGAAAGCTTTTCTCACAAGCTTCAAATCATTAATACTTAGTTATTTTCTGAGTCAACTTAGTCAATGGGGATGAAATAGATGAAAACCCCTAGACGAACCTTCTCTAGTAATTAGCCAACCTCAAGAAACTCCTTATATCAATTGGTGAGGTGGGTGTTGGCCAATTTTACACTGCCTCAATCTTTTGAGTGTCGACTCAAATTCATTCGCCAGACATAATGTGGCCTAAGAACGCCATGGATTCAAGCCAAAATTCACACTTAGAGAAATTGGCATATAATTCTTGATCTTTGAGAGCTTGTGGAACTATTCAAAGATAGCTAGCATAGTCCTCTTCATTCCTTGAATAAATCAATATGTCATCACTGAACACGATAACAAACATATCCAAATATGGCTTAAATACTTTGTTCATAAGATCCATGAACGTTGTAGGAGCGTTGGTCAAGAAAAAATACAACACAAGGAACGCATAATGACCATAACGGGTCATGAATGCTGTCTTCGGGATGTCACTTTCTCTTACTTTTGACTAATAATAGACAGATCTGACGTATATCTTAGAGAAGCAAGTGGCACCCTGAAGTTGGTTGAAAAGGTCATCAGTTCTCGAAAGAGGATATTTATTCTTTATGGTGAACTTGTTCAACTGGTAATCGATACATATCATAAAGGAACCATCTTTCCTTCTCCCAAATAAGAATGTAGCGCCCCAAGGTGAGACACTAGGTCGAATGAAACCCTTATCAAGAAGATCTCTCAACTGCTCTTTTAACTCTTTTAACTCAACTGGAGCCATTCTATATGGCGGAATAGAGATGGGTTGAGCATCAGGAAAAATATATATTCCGAAGTCTATTTCTCTCTCAGGAGGGACTCTGGGAAGATTGTCTAGAAAGACCTTTGGAAACTCACTCACAACTGGAACTGATTGAACACTAGAGTCATGAACTTTGACTAAGTGATAGATGCACCCATTGGAAACTAACTTTCTAGCCTTAAGGTATGAAATAAAATGACATTTTGACACTGCTGAACTACTCCTCCACTCTAAAACTGCCTCATTAGGAAACTGAAAATTGACTACTCGAGTTCTACAATCGATTAAGGCATAACAAGCATGAAGCCAGTCCATACCTAGAATAACATCAAAGTCCATCATATCTAGCTCAACTAAGTCAGCCATGGTGTCCTTGTGATAAACAGAGATGGTACAATCATGATAAACTTTTTCTGCTATAATAGACTCACCAACGGGTGTGGTAAACATCAAAAGTAAAGACTTTAAGTATACCAGTGACAACATCTAGAGACTAGTTATAGCATACAAACGGTTTAATCCTCTGCCTGTCCCTGAAGTGGCTCCTCCCGAAGCAGTTTTGTCTGTCGGAGCCGCTGAAGAAGATTGGGCTTTGTTACACCAATTACCCTGCCTGTTCTTAGGGCACTCTCTCATAAAGTGACCCATATGACCACACTTAAAGCAACCATTGGAGCCATCACGACACGCTCCTGGGTGGTACCTACCACAGTTAGCACATGTGGGGTTCAAGTAGCCCCTTGTGCCACACTACCCTGAGACTAAGTAGGTTGAGCTCTGAAATTATGGGATTTCTGGTTCCTGTAATAATTTTTGTTCTATGTTGTAGGCGCACTAGTTGACCATGGACCGGGCCTAGATGACCTTTACTGAAAGGATGACCGATTTACATTCTTGGTCTTCTGCTGGCTGGACTCATGATTTGCTGTCTTAGCCCTCTTATTGCGGAACTATTCTATGTCTCTCAACTTATCTTCCTCAACTTGATGCACAAGAATCATAAGCTTGGGTATGTCCATGTCCCCTATCAACATAGCCGTCTTACCTTTCTTACTCGATAATCAGGATACCCCAGACACAAACAAACTCATCATGCTCCTCATATCAGTCACCATCTCCGGAGCATAGCGAGATAGCTTAGTGAACTTGAGGTTGCACTCTTGCAAACTCATAGACTCCTGCTTCCGATTAAGAAAATCTCTTACTTTTGCTTCCCTTAGCTCTCATGAAAAGAAGCGCCTCAAGAGAGAATCTTCAAACATAACCCAACTCAAAGGTGGTTCCCCATCTGCATTGTTTTTCTTCCATTAATCATACCATATCCTAGCAACACTTTTAAAATGATATGAGGCTAACTCTACATGCTCTGTATCACCAACACACATGACCTCAAACACTTTCTGAAGTTCTTCCACAAGGTATGAACTCTGGGTGATTCATCCTAAAAAACTCATGGATTCTGGATGTATCAGCCACATCCTGACAATCGGACTCCTTGTTGTCTGATTTGCCACAACCCAAGTCAACATCTGAATAACATTCCTTAACTCCGCATTGGTGACATCTCCCTGAGGGGTTGCACTTCTGGTGTATTATGAGCTTCTTGACCTTGAGGATTAATATTCCTCCTAGTAAGACGTCCTCGAACAGCTCTTAGTAGAGGCATAGTCTGAAAAAGACACGCATAAGCAAGAGTTAGAGACAACTTTTATAAAGTTGAACTCTATCATACAAAAAAGAGTAAGAAGAAAGTGAAATGTTCCTAAATGTCGTAGCCTCCCAATTATAGATGTGGCGCGATTCACACCGATAAGAAGAACTTTACTAAACACGGCTTCATAGACACCCTAGGACTCTTGAACTATGTGCTCTTATACCCCCAAGTGTACACCCTAGATGTGGTCGACACTCGAGAACCATCATTGATCCCCAAGCGAACCCTTGGACTGACTGACTACTTAACAAAGGACTTACTTAAGCAAATAAGGAACTTTAATGCATAATTAAACTCAATAGTCTCGAGATCTCAAAACATAAAGGAACATACTGAGAGACTCATAAACTCTAACTTTCTATGAAGCCTCTAATACTAGGATAGATGTCGGGACAATACCCATGACAACTCAACAATAACAGGAAAATAAATGTAAAATATTTCGGAAAGTAATGAGGCTCACCAAAGCTAACTGGGGTGCAAGTGATCTTAACGAAACTCCTGTTGATGACCCTGAACACATGTATCTGCATCATAATAAGATGTAGGTCGAATGGCATCAACACATTAAATGTATGAGTATGTAAAAAAAACTGAATGCATAGATAATTGAACTGATAAGACTGGAAGAATACTCACCTCAACTCAACTCAATACAAATCAATAATAAGAGATGAAATGTTTAAAGCTTCATAAATAAAAGATATTAACTCAAGGATGTATATAAAAATATAATAAATTATTTTTTGCTCTTATTTGGGAGATTCTCTAACCAACAACCATCACTATGATCCATGTGATGATATAGTGTCTCGTCCACACTGCCAGAATTGTCCTATAACTTGTCGGGGTATAGAACACCTCAACTAAGTGGATCCACTAAAGTTATGCTCGAAAGCAATAAGGAGTCGTCTAAAAAGTACGATCATTTACCCATGTTGGCTACATGATTTATGAGAAATGTGAGTTGTCTGAACTCATCCAAATATCGGTGCTCAATACTACTCGCAATAAATATATATACTCATGCTCAAGTAGAAATACTCTTTCTCTGTTTTGAGTTAATTACTCAAATTAACCTCTTAAAAGAGGTAACTGCTCTGAAATATCCTGAACTTATAAACTCTTTTTAGAAATCAAAGTTTCTCTTTTCTCAATGTAAAAATGTTACATTTGGGAATACTTAGTTCCCTATATTCTTCCTCAATCATGTATGAAACTCTTCTCAAAACTCATCCTTGCTTTTCCGGAAAATTAGTTTAAGATCATTGTTGGTTAAAAGGATTCTCAATAATAACTCCATAAAAGCTCTTGAACTTTCCTCTTAAACTCAATTTTGAATGTGCATTAAGGCATGTGATTAGGATATACAAGAATTGTCAAAGGTAAATAGAGCTTATAGAAGCTAATACAGAGAAGGGAGCGTGGCCATAATTTAAAAGAACACGCGCCGGATGAAACAAAAAAAAAATTGGCCTAACAATCCTTGGCGTACTGCTGGTGCAGGGCGCCAGGCCCTGAACTTCAAAAGTCAGGCATGGGCGCACTGCTGGCGCGCCGCCCCAGGGCCTGATCTGCTGAAGGCCAAGCTTGGCACATTACTGGCACGCCGCCCAAGGCCGTCCCCAGCATCCCTGATGAATTTTGAAGTTAACTTAGGACCCCAAATTAGTTTAGAATTAGGAAATTGTTCCTAAACTCTTCTTGTTTCTCAAACCCAAAATCAATACATGAGAACTTTCATACAATTCCTTTTGGAAACATAACTTTACTAGATCAGTAGGGTTCATGTGATACTAAGCATGAACAACACTATAAGCAGTGGCGTACGCAACTTTTTTTTATAAGGGGTGTCATCATTTAAAATGAAAAACAATAAATAAAATAATGTGACATCATAATTTTTTTTGAAAAAAGAAGAAGATCAAAATAAGAATAAAATACAATTCGCGCTCACTATTGTACCTTTTCTAAAAAGAAATATTTTAAAAATTATTTTTAAAAAATTTATGAGTTTTTTCTTTTTGAAATATATTCAAAATACTTTTTAAAATTAATAATACTAAACTTTTAATAATTTGTTTTTAATTAATTTCATTGGTAAGAAAGAAGGAAAAATAAAAAAAAAACATAAAAAATAAGCAGAATGTATAAAAACATGACAAGCTCTGGACTCGAACACACGACCTTCCCCTTAGAGTTAAGGCACCCAACTAACTAAGCTGAGCATACATTTATGTTAAGAAGTGTCACTGTATATAATATATTCGATATTTCTTTTTTTGCCTTTAATTATATATGTATATATAGTAAATTTCTCCGACGAGGCAGTGTCATGTGACACCCATTGGACCTATGTAGATCCGCCCCCTGACTATAAGATTCACAAAACAAAAGACAAAACCTCAATCATTAAAGAACTGAATTTAATATCAAGAACTATGAATGGATCCTTTAGATATGACGATTTCTGACTGAATTGAGATGTAGGGCGTGATGATGAACTAGTCCAACACTATGATAGTCTTACATACCTGAGAAAAACAAAGGTTCTTGGTGAAAATCGATGGAAACTTGAAGAACGCTTGAACCCTAGCTTTTTCTCCTATTGGAACCTTGATCTAATTCTTCTAAGTGTTAAAGAACGTGAAAAGATGTTTTAACACTAATTAGACCCTTAATTAGGTGAAGAAAAAATGTGGCTTAGGCTTAGAAGGAGTGCAAAAAGACCAAACTACCCCTCTTAAAAACTGTCAAGGTGCCTTGAAAGGAAGGTTCACTAAAACGGGCATATCTTTTTACTCTGAACTTGAAATGAAGAAATCTTGGTGGCGTTGGAAAGAGGACTCAAAGAACCTTTAATTTGATAGGTCATGAGTCACCTTATAATTATGTGCTGAGAAATATGGTAGTTTGAAGTTGACCCATAACTTAAAACTGATGGGTGACTTGTACGAACCCCTCTTTAGCCCTTTTCGAAGTCCGAGGTGTTACAATATACATAGAAAAATTCCTTAAATGTTATTTACACAGCATCATTTTTCTATAAACTAACACCTCTTGAATACATGAAGCTCCGTTATTACTTGATCAAGCATATATTAATATTGTAATAACTAGCTAAATTCAAATGGTTAAATACATATGATAACAAACGATTTTCAAAATAAGCAAGATTGTCGAAGTTTGACCACACAATTTATAAGAAATTACGAGGAAAGATTAATTTTATGTAGAATGAGAAAAGAGTAAAAGAAGAAAAAAAAGTTAAAAGGGGTATAAGGGCAAAAAGTATCAACAAATAGAGGTTATTTCATATCCATTAAACCAAAATTCACAAAAAATAATAAAAAATTAGAAAGTTAACCATCAATTTTAATACATTATATTTTCACCTACGTTTGGGTTTTATAACTAGTACTAGTACTAGTATTATGCGTTGATAA
>JAJOON010037530.1:0-10633 GCA_029582645.1 Solanum megistacrolobum
CCAAGTGGATCCACTAGCTTAACTTTACGTGATCATCTAAAAAGTATGACCCGTTAAATCCCATGTTGGCTACATGGTTCTTATGGAGAGTTGAGTTAATATGAACTCGTGTCCCCAATTCGGTGCTCAAGACTACTCCCAAAAATACTTTAGCTCTTAAGTGTTTTAAACACATCTTTCTTTAGTTGAGATAATTACTCAAAACTTAGCCCAAAGGCTCACTTGGAAACGATGTTCCTTTTTCTTGAAAACTAGCCCAAAGGCTCTTTTGGAATCATAGTTCCTTTCTTACTCAAATGTAAAAACATTTAGAAACTTCTTTGGGAATACATAGTTCCCTAATAACTTTTGAGAAATGAACTCAACTCTATACTCTTTACTCAACTTGAAACTCTTGACTCTTTACTCTTTACTTGGCTTGGAAACTAACTCTCCTTGAATTGGAATTATGGATTCAAGGTGTTTGATCACATGTTATGGACGAGTTCTTGACGTTTAGACGTACCTTGGAGCGTTGAAAACAACTATGAAACATAGGTACAATACCAAGGAACATGCATGAGAAAGTGTGAAAAGAAAGGGGAAACTTAGCATCCTTGGAGCTCTGCAAGGCGCGGAGTGCCAGCCCTCGAAGCTCAGAAGGGGCCTGCTGGCGCTCTGCTAGGCGCGCCGCCCCAAGGGCTGGGCTTCAGAGCCCCTTTTGGGGCGCGCTGGCTGGCGCGACGCCCCAGCCCTTTTTCCCAAAAGCTCGACTTTTCTCCTTCCTTTTTCCAACTCTAAACCTTCTAAACCTCAAAGGTTCCATCCCCAAACACTTAGAATCATTAAAACCCTCAACATAAAATAGATTCAACTCAAAACACCACTGGAAACATCCACCAAACCAACAAGAACTTCAACACAACACAACTACAACTTCAATAAACATCACTACAAGATTTCAACAACCACAACTAAATCTTTTCTCGAAATTAAACGAGTTTGGCGTGTGGGGGAAAGAACCAGCCCAACACTATGAGCTCACATACCTAATAGGGATCACCCCCGACGATATCCACGACGATCCTTGACGAAACCTTGCTTGATCTTCTCTTTCTCCTCTTCTTCTCCTCTTCACTCACAAACCCTCACTCTCACTCTTTAAAATGAGAAAAAAACTGATCAAAATCAGTCTAACACACTAATATATATCCAAAAGAAAAGGCTAGGGAAAAGACCAAAATACCCTTACAAATTTCCGGACAGACTTCCCTGCCAACTGCCCAACTTCCAAAGGGAATAACTCATTCATACGAACTCGAAATCGAGCAAACTCGGCGGCGTTGGAAAGACCATTCCACGAAATTTGCAAAAATAACTGGAACTACACCTAACTCATCCTGAGCTAGGAGTTATAACTGTTCAAAGTTGGTCAAAAACTCATTTTTTTCCATACTTGGCCAAATTTTTCCAGATTTTTTTTTATTCTTTCCAAAAATGATTATTTCCAATTCTAAGCCTCTTCATAGTTATTTCAAAATGCCGGATGTTACATCTTCATTGGTCATCCCCCCTTTTGGTGCACTAGAATTTGAACCTTGGTTAGGATTGTAGTATTGTTGCCCAGCCCCTTGAGAACGGTATTGGTTAACCCCTTGCACCTGATTTTGGTTTTGGTTCCTACCCCATGAGAAGTTAGGATGGTTTTTCCAACTAGGGTTGTAAGTGTTACCATAATTTTGTTGCACTCCACCCCTTTGCGCATTACCCACATAGTTTACGGAATCAGGGTTTGCCTCACATTGCTCGGTTTCATGAGTTCCACAACCACATACCTCACACCAATTTGCTGCTTGTTGTACTACGTTTACCGAAGCCTGATTTAGAGCTATTTGTTTAAATTGCAATGTAATGTTATGTTGCATTGCATCAAATTCGGCGTTTATGGCAGTAGCTTGGTCAACATCTAAGATCCCTGCAGCCTTTTGGGTTGGAGTTCTAGACATTTCACCCTCATACCCTTGGTTCCCTTCAGAAAGTTTATCGAGTAAGGCGAAGAACTCTTCACTCGTTGTGGCTAGGGCCTATCCACCTGCTGCACTATTAAGAAGAGAACGAGCATTATAGTCTAAACCTTCGAAGAAAGTGTGACAAAGTACCTCATTAGTTTGCATGTGATGTGGGCAAGCATTCAACATTTTTTTGAAATGCGCCCATGCGTAGTACATGTCCTCTCCTTGCTTTTGAACAAAGTTTATTATCTCTCCCCTTAGTTTCGCGGTTTTCTTAGATGAGAAAAATCGACTCAAGAACTTCTTTGCTAGATCATCCCAAGAAGTGATGGAGTTTGGTGGCTCAGAATCTAACCAACGTCTTGCAACTCCTAACAATGAGTATGGGAACAAAGTCAACCTTACATAGTCTGGTGAGTCTCCAATTGGGATGTATGTATTGGTGATTTCTATGAAGGTCCTAAGTTGGATTTGAGGATCTTCATGGGGGAGACCAGTGAATTGCCCATTAGTATGAAGGATATGTACCATGTTCTTCTTTAGTTCAAATCTACCCCCCGGTGGAGGTTTCCTAATACTAGATGCCAAGTTGGCTGTGAGTGGGAGTGCCACATCACGAACTGGTCTTGCGGGTACGACAGGCGATGCTCCCTGGTTATTTGGGTTCCTTTGGTTATTCACGTTTTCCGGGTTATTCAAGTTGTCTTGATTCTCATCATAAATGTTTTCTGGAAGTCCTAACCCCAATTCTCCTCGTCCTTGATTCATCTTTCTACGCTGTCGTAGAACACGTTCATGTTCGTTGTATGGTTCGACAAGTTCTCCTTTCCTAGCCAGACCTGAAAGTCAAGTGCCTGCAATAAACAAGCTAAGAACAAGTGATTAGTATCCAAATAATCTAATTGTAGACTTGAGAAGATTTAATATAAATCAATTTCTAAGTCCCCGACAGCGGCGCCAAAAACTTGTTGCTCTCCAAAATACACGCAAATGTACGTGGTCGCACAAGTAGTATAGATTGTTAAAGAAACGAGTTATCGTTCCCAAGGGACTTATGATCAACTTATATTCACTTAATTCTACAACTAAAAGTAACCAAGTAACCTTTTTAAGTGTTGTTGATTTAGTTAAGTATCTACTAATAATTATGCACTAAATGAAAGTAACTAATTGTGAACGACTTTGATATAATATGGTTCAAGCAAGTTTAAAAACAATTCCAAGGCTGCAGCATACATTGAATATTATGCATCATATCATCGGCTTAGGATTCACTTCAGTTGTCAAATTACTGGTTTATAGGGTTGATAGTATGGTCGGGGTGGTTTGCCTCTCGCCGCCTACCCCAGTTAGCCATCTAATTACATCATTGAGCGGGGATAAATAAACTAACTGGCGAGCATGTATATTTCATCCTATTTCGTAACCAAGCAAGGTGTTCGTCTGGGTGTCACTCCTGAACACTAATCACCTCAATTTAATGGGTGGACCGAGCTCTATATATCCCCTGGTCTATCTAACCTCTCCTCTTTCGATTTTAATATTAGACACTAGATTTATTCTATGGTGTGCAAGCATAAAATAGTAACACAAGAATATAGAAGTAATTTGGATTGACAACCGAAAATCAATTCAATAAGCCTCAAACATTCAACACATAATTCATAGCTATAGCCCCAAAACTAGGGCGTTTAGCTACTCATACTATTAGAAAACAAGAAAATACAATAGTTCATGCAATTTCTGGGAAATAGAAGAGTTGAAGGATTAAAACCTATTACAAACTTGAATTCTTGCCCTTTCACACTAGATCAAAAGTCGAACCCCTACTAATGAACCCTAAGGGTCTATTTATAATAATTAGAAAAACTAAGACCCAATCCTAAACCAACAAGGAGTCCTATTTAGTTGTATTTTTGCTGGAAAAATCGGCATCATGGTGGGGCGCCGCGCTTAGCATCGCTCCTGAACTTTGCCTCTAAAGATTCCTCCTTGGCGCGACGCGCCTCTCAGCGCACCTGAGAGGCGTCTCTGAATATTTGGTCCGGGCGCGTCGCGCCTCTCAGAGCGCTTGAGAGGCTTCTCTGAATGTTGGCCCTTGGCGCCTCGCACCTAGCAGTGCGCCTGGCCCTGGGGTCTTCATCCTTGGCCGCTTTTCATGCTCTTTTACATCTCTTTTCTTCAAGTTCACTCCAATTCTCTTGAGAGTTCCTGAAACAACTAATCATGTGTGTAAGTGTACAATCCTCACAAGTTACACCAAAAATTAAGCTAATGACTAGAGATTATTCTTCAATCTAATTGACTTATGGGAAATTATTGACAACTTAGGCATACAAATATGCCTAAGATCAAGATGCACATGATATTTTGAACTCTAAGAGAGTTGCAAAAAGAGATATCGAAAAATTAATTGGCGATCAAAATGTGGTGCAAAAGTTAGCTAGGAATTATAGTTCTTTGGCTACTGTTGATGGAATCTCAAAGATGCATGATATATGTACTAATGAGTTTGGGACTGATATGTTAGTAGATTCAACTCGTAAATCTACTTTGATTGGTGAAAAGGTAGTAAAAGAGGGTTTGAACCATCAAGTAATACCTGGAGTTCCAATTTTACCAAATGAAAATTCCATTGAGAATGATTTGGAGCTTGGAAATCGAGGTGATATGAGCACAATTTCAGGTGAGTTTTTTTTATACCTATAAAAGTAACACAACATCAGAGGTTGAAGAATTCAAATTTGATGCAACAAGCCGATGTTTCTGGCATTAGGAATTTTAATCACGAATCATTAAATGAGGTCCCCCAACATGTTGAAATTATCGGTACATCAAGCCAAGGAAATTGTAGTTTCAACTGCTATGAATACGAGTGAGGACGTTGATGGCTCATTAGCAATAATGTTGAACAAGGATTTGAACAACGGGAGAGGAACTTGCAACAAAGAGACCTGGAACATGGTTATACGTAGGAAGGCATCATATAATGTTTCTCCAGGTTCGCGAAGTAATTCCTCAAATGAACTATTATGCTCTAATAGTTTTGATGCTTTCTTGAAGGATACCGGAAAAGATGGTAATGTTATGGCTCCAACATTACACATTTCTAATCCTAAAGTAAAGATTATTCAAGAATGTAAGGCTGCCATGGCACTCAAATCCAATTTAGCGATCAAGCCACCCATATTCACTTTGAACACCTTAGCTCACGAGGTCCCTACCCAATCTTTGGAGTCATTTAGGGAAATCAAGGTGAATCTGGACAGATCATTTTGTCCAAAGGGAATGACAAAGATTTGGTGAAAGGTATGTCATCACTTTCTCAAGCTAATCTCACAAATAATTTGATTATTTCAAAGGAAAATCAGGGGGAGAGGAGTGCTCCTAGGTGGTATGATTTGGTTGATGAAGAAGTGCAGGTCACACCTCCTATTTTGAATGGAAAATTAAGTCCACAAGCTTAAGAATTTGTGCCTAAAAGTGTGATTGCAAAGAAGAATGAAGTAGAGGCCTTAGCATCAGGAGTTCATCCCACTAATGCTTATGCTATTGATTTGGGTGATGATTCTTTTGATGAGGATGAGGAAGATAATATATTAGACGAATGTTTTGATAAAGTGGCTATATGGGGATATCTCACCTAGGCATCAAAGAAGTGGAAGTAACAAAAGCAAAAGGAAGACACATGGTAGGCAACACAATTGAGATGGTAAAGTGACCGAGGAGTTTGTTCCAAGGCAACTACCTATCCGACTGGTAAAGCAAAATCATATGATAGTGTCAATAGGTGTAACAAGATCCAATCAACCCAAGAAAAAGTGATGAACTATGAAGACTTGTTGGACATATTTGAAGAAGCAGACAAAAGGAAAATACTTGAGGGTACTTTAGCCGGGCAACCTATTTTTTTTAATTCATACATTTGTAAAAGGAAGGTTGAGGTTGATAACACAACTTTCTTCTTGGCTTTTATATTTTTGCATTATGTAAGTATCCTCATTTGTAATATTATCATAGAGTATGTTACTAACTCAATGATGGTCGTAGAATACCTAGTTCTTTCTAGTTCTTATTTTCTTGATGCTTGTTAATTAGTAGAGGTTCATAACCTTAGTAGGAATGGAAAGGTAAGGCATATCCCCCCTTGCTTGTACTCATCCCTATTGAGGATTTTTATATTTTTTATATTAAAAAAAAAAAACTATGATTGAATATGTAGGTTTCGACTTTATAAAAAAAAGTATTAGTGTTGTAAAAAATTATTCAACTCTTGGTCTTTTTCTACATCTTCAACGTTGCATACACATATTCTTTTTTAAAAATTATTTCTTCGTCACTATTTGATAATCTCTATTCGATTAAATTATGTGTTTAATTTAATTTAATTTTTATTATAAAGTAAAACCTCAACGGCATTGTCTCACTATATCAACTTAATTCTCTCTTCTCGCAATGCATGCTATAAGAATGAAAGTTTAAATATAACTTTTTAATATTAATGAATTTTATGCGACACAAATATGTAGCAAATCAATGCCAGTACGAGCATCAAATATCGAAAAAAAATCTCTAACTTTTGAATTTCGTGCACAAATATGCTCGATTATAATTCAGGTATTTTTTTCTCACCATTATTTAGCAAAAATATATTTTGATTTGTTTATTTTTTATTATAGAATCACTTATACACAAAACACGTAATTTACGATCGAATAGATTTAGTATTATTGGTTGAACCAATAATATTGCTATAAGAATCATTGAAGTATGACACTATGATATTTAGATTGCTATTTAACCGAAGCTCTTCAAATCAATTTTTATGTTTTCATCTTTTTTATCAGCAATTTTAAATTGAAAATGCAGCATGAGCTTTTTTTAGCAATTTTTCTGAATAGATAATATTAGAATCATAACTTAATTTGTATTTCTCTTTTTTATTGTATCATTTATTAATTATTTAAAAATATATTTAATATCTTTTTATACACGCACGATGCACGGGCAAATGCATGCACTAGTTAGATATATATCAACAAAGATGTTGAGGTAGTTGGTGATACTTCAGGAATAAAAGTTGCGCACCTAATAATTTAAATATGAAACGTTTACATTTTTATATTAATAAAAGATTTAACTTGGTAATTGGTATGCATATTCATGGAAACTGCTAGCCAGTTTCACATCGATTTCGGAACCTAAATAAGCCACAAAAAGATAAAAGTGACCAAAATAAGCCACTATTTTAGTAAGTAACTAAAATAGACTTAGTGGAAGAAAAAATTCCACTTTATCCAATATTTCAAACGTTTTTCGTTAGTCTCATAACGTTTATATTTTAATAATATATAACGGAACTATTTTTTACACCTTGTAAAACGAAACTATTTCTTACACTTTATATATATATATATATATAGTAGGGAGACTAGTACTTTTGGTCCCTCAATCATAAATTTTAATTTTGTCCTTGCGATATATGACTCAACATATTTAACCTTTGATCCTTTTAGGTTGGAAATATGTTATGCTCAGAATCTTTTTAAAAATATGTTGTTGTATTAACCTAAAATATGGAATAATAAATATAAGTTTAACATAACACATTGATAACTGAATGGTGGAGTGGTTAATAATTATATTAAACGAATTAATAGAATTTTTCTTACAGTATATAATGGAGCGTGTTGTGAATCCTGGACCGATTGATCGTACACTTCTTTTCTCTCAGCATGAGCATAAATCAGAATTGTTGTAGAAAGGTGAGATATCATTTAGTAGCCTTATGAGGACGGTGCGCATGAATGTTGCCTGTAATTTATTTCGTTTGCACCGACCTCATGGACATGTTGAGGAGATCTTACGTAGGTCCGGACTGTATGATGTAGTTTGTGTGGGCATGATGTAGTATGACTGTGCCCTTGTTACAACTATGGTTGAGCGTTGGAGGCTAGAGACTTATTGCTTCCACTTACCTTTTGGTGAGGTCACGATTACATTGCAGGATGTGCAGGTCTTGTTTGGTATGCGCATCGATGGTGATATTGTGTACATGCAGGATGTTGTACGGAGGATTTGTCCATGGCGTACTTTATTAGAAACACTCACAGGACGCCATAGCACCTACTGATATGGATGGTGCGAGTCGGGTGAGGATACATAGCATTACCAGCTACTTGCGAGATCAGTTACAAGTATATCCGATAGGAGATGCTACTCCAGTGGAGCGGGTTGAGAAGATTGCTAGACTTTACATGCTTGTTATATTGGGGGGCATCTTTCCGAACACGTCGGGGAACCTTATTAGCTCACAATACTTGGCATTCCTAGATCCCATCCACAACGTAGGTAAGTACAGTTGGGGCAGTGCAATGTTGGCCTACTTGTACCGTGCACTTTGTCGGGCATCTATCGGTAATGTGGTTGACATTTGCGGATTTATTCCTCTCCTTCAGGTAACTTTACTAAAGTTTTAAAATACATTCAAATACAAAGAATCTTTAACATTACACCGTACAAGATTTTTTTTTCTATATTCAATATTTTAAAATATTTAAATTACATACAAATAATTTCTAAAAACTATTAAAAATATATAAATGTAATTGTTAATTTTTTTTTTGTTAATGATGATAGTTTAATTATTTTGTTTGTCACATTAAGGTTTGGTGTTGGGACAGGATCTTGCATGTACAACCATTAGCTCCTCCGCCGCATGATGGTGACGCATTACTTCCATATGATAGGTGTTGGACGCGTGGAGTTAATAGGGATATTGAGTCACATCATGTTCTTATCCCGATTAGAGACCAGCTAGACCGCATGACGGAGGATTAGGTACATCAAATAAATTTTGCAACTCTTTACTAGTTTTAATTTTTTTTTTATATAAATTACATATAAAAGTAAATTATATAAAAGTAAATCAATAATAATTTTATTTGTATACTAAGTGGTTAATGTTGATTTTATCTAATTGTTATATTTTAAAAATAGTTTCGATGAACACCGTATAATGAGATTTTACATACACTGCCTCGTTGTTGTACTGTCGATGAGCCTTTATGGATGGCATGTGTGCCTATGCTTTGCCTAGAGATTGTTGACACTACTACAAATTCAATTATCAGTGACAAATTATTTTGTCACTTAAAAATCATATTTCGTCACAAAAAAATATTTGTGTCAAAAAAAGGTTCATCAATCATGTGTCTCTAAATCATGGGTCACTAAATGTATACAAAGACGATTTAGTGTTTCGTCACTAAATGAAGTTACATTTGCTACGAAAATTAAATAACTTTTGTCCCTCAATGCATAATATTTATGACGAACTCATTCGTCAAGAAAAGCATAAGAAATTATAGTTAATAATATAATTTTGTCACTAAAAAGGTTATTAATGCCGACAAAACTATCTCGTCACTAATTCTTCAATTGAATTATTGATGACATCAATTGTCTCTAAAATTACATAAATTTCGAAGTCAAACAAAAATAGTTTCATCACTAAAGACATTCTTTTATACACAAAAATATATTGTCCCCAAACATATAATTTAGTGACGATTTTGTTTTTTACAAAAATGGCTTACAATTTTGTAGTTGAAAAATATGATTTCGTCACTAAATACAATATTTTTAGCGATGATAAAATTGTTGTCATAATTAGTGGCACTGATAATTGTGAAAAAACGATAAAATTAAATTTTTAATTAAAAATTAAAATACATTATTGATTAAAACACAATTTAAGGACAAAGATTATATTATATCATAAATATGTTCAATTTATGAGAACAATGTTCTATGATAAAAATGTCATTATCGAAAAATTCAATGTAATTTAATTCAATGTCATTATGAAGCATCTTTCTTCTATCTTGTGTGTCCTTTCACTTGTTTGAAGTGAGAAAAAAATTGAGATATTACTCCCAACTTTATAGATAGCACACTCAAACTTATTGCTACACAACTCCTGAATAAAGAAAATGAAAGAGAAGTTAAAAAGAACTCCTGCAAAACTCAGAGTCACTTAATCATTTTTGTATATTCATTTTTCTCATACTAATATATCACATGTTTGGACCTAATAGCATAAAAATGTAACTTAATATTGTAATCACCCAATCAAGTCGTGTTGTTCATCGAATGTCTAATCATTTGACATACAATAAAGGAGTTATTTGAATAGGTTGATAGTTCATCTGTTTCAAATTGTATTTTTTTGTTGAATAGTTTGTGATACTTATTACAATGTGATTTTGACATAACTTATATCATATTACGTATATAATATTTTTAGGAGACTCACGTGTGAAGAACGTGTCCAGAACTAGTATTTTAATAAATATAGGACACTATTGAATAAAATCAAAATCCACACTGTCCAATTTTTACAAAATGCCATATATATAACTTAATTGAGAAAAAAACTTGAAATTCCGACTTAAGACATGATACACAAATCACTTTTATATCAAAATTTAATTTATGGCTGGTTACTTATGCAAACAATAAAAACTTGAAATTCTTTAATAAACTGTCAAAATCATCTCCAACATGTTGATAAATCACAACATAAGTAATAATGTAATATAAATATCATATTGACGTTATTAAACTATGAGAAGATACAG
>JAJOON010037531.1:2500-13300 GCA_029582645.1 Solanum megistacrolobum
CTAATGAACGATCAATTTATTAATTTAAGTTGATTGCATGTGAAGTTACTGAATTGATATTTTGATATCTCAAATTACTATCTTTTTATGTAATATTACTATCAAATCTACCTTTTATTTATAAGTTGGACCAATACTACTCTATTTATCATTACATATGAGTGGTATAACCAATAAACGATCATTTACTCATTATAAGTTGATTATATGTGAAATTGTTATGGAATTGATCGTCTGGTATCTCAAAGAACTATCTCATTACACAAGATCACTTTCAAATGAAAATTTTATTTTTAAATTAGATCAACACTATTCTATTGATCGGTAAATATGAGTGTTACAATCAATTAACGGTCAATTAGTCAATTAACTTGCTTACTTGTTAAAGAAAATTTCAGAAATTGCTATATAAAGTACAACAACTTTCTTACTTGTTGTAGAAATTGTCAGCAATTGCTATGAAAAGTACAACAATTTTCGTACTTGTTGTAGAGAATTCAGTAATTGCTGTAAAAATTACAACAACTCGTTTAGTTGTTATAGAGAATTTCAACAATTGCTCTAAAAAGTACAATAATTTGCTTATTTGTCGTAGCAAATTAAAATAAAATTACAATCCATTCAAGATTTTCTTTTAAAATTAACCAAAATCATCATATTTATTATTAAATATGATTGATATAACTAATTAATGATTAATTTATCAATTTAAGTTGATTACATGTGAAATTACTTAATTGATATTTTGATATCTCAAATTACTATCTTTTTGTGTAAGATTATTATCAAATCTACCTTTTATTTATAAGTTGGACCAAGACTACTCTATTTCTCATTACATATGAGTGTTATAACCAATAAACGATCATTTACTCATTATAAGTTGATTACATGTGAAATTGTTATGAAATTGATGGTTTGGTATCTCAAAGAACTCTCTCATTATACAAGATCACTATCTAATGCAAATTTTATTTTTAAATTAGGTCAACACTACTCTATTTATCATTAAATATGAGTGTTACAGCCAATTAACAGTTAATTTATCAATTAATTTGTTTACTTGTTAAAGAAAATTTCAGCTATTGCTATATAAAGTACAACAACTTTCTTACTTTCTGTAAAAAATTTCATTAACTGTTATAAGTACAACTACTTTTCAGTAATTACTATGAAAAATTGAGTAATTTTCATACTTGTTGTACTGAATTTTAGCAATTACTTTAAAAGAAAGCAAAAAATGGGTCAAATCCTCTCCTTCAACTAGTTCACTAACAAAATCACTATTCTTTTTCGATAATCTCAACAACACAATCAATTCAACTATCATTCAAAACCCATGAATATCAAAGTCAACTAAAAGAAAACAAAATATCAATGGATCAATTTCAAAATACCATATTCACAAAAGTACAACAAAACTGCATTAAAAATTTAGCAAACTAGCAGCAAAATGCATATTCACAAGCAACCCCTTCTTCATCACGCTTTCAACTCCTTTTTGAATTCGAATCAACTCACTTCATTTTTAATATTTTTAAAAAATGAATTTCACGTGTAGAAATGAAATATATAACTCAAGAAAAATGTTCGAAAGATGATTAGAATATAATTTTACCTTTACTATGCATTATCTCCGGACACCAATTATCCTTTTTTGAAATGAGTATATCATCTTGTTCCTCCTCAACTGGTCTATCATCTCTTTCTACATTTGTAGAACAAACATCTATTTCATGTTCTCAATCTTCTTCTTCTACAAAAATTTTCAAACTTGTGTTTTCTACTTCTTCTTCTGCTTCTCTTTCTCTTTGTGTATTGATTCTCCTTTTATACTTTTTTGTAGGAGTTATTCGTTTTTTCCTTGAAGTCATGATTTAAAAATAATAAAATCAAAATGTAATAATACAAAAATACATTCATTATCCATTTAGATAATTTTGAAAGTTAATTCAAAACCACATAAAGAAATAAGGTAAACGATAATAAATGTAACAACTATAGCTTTTCAAAATTATATTATAGCAGTTGCTGTAATAATCACAGTACTTGTTGTAATTATCACAACACTTGCTATAATAATCAGAGGACTTCTTGTAATAATCACAACATTTGTAGTAAATACATGCATCATCTTTCTATGATCTTATTAAGTAAAAAAAATGTAAACAAAAAATGTAAACAATACAAATTTTCAGTGCAAACATATATGTTGATGAACAGACATGCAACCAGATAACATTTTTGAAGAGTTGGAACAACATAGATGTTGATGAACATTTTCATGTGCTTAGACGATTCTAATATAGTTAACATCTACTTTAAGTATCAAACAAAGTAAGGAAAAAGGGGAAATTGTGAAATCTTTCAAGTAAGAAAGAAAGAGTATACTTATGTTAAATAAATATCAAAACCTATTAGAGTTGCTAAATTGATGTGATTACCAAAATTTCATCTGTCTTCTTTTCACACTCCTTTTTAGTCCTAAAAACATACTTTAAATATCTGTCCTTTGCCTCATTTTCATCTTAAAAACACATAGTAAATTCACTTATAAGATGAAGAGCTATGTGGAATGGTATCCTATCATTATTATGTTCGCGATAGACTTTGCTTTATCGATTAGTAATATACTTTTCAAGAAGATTATCATGGATGATATGAACCATTTTTAATTCTTTGCTTCACATGTTAGCTTGAGTTTTGATGATTGATTGATAATAGGAGTTTCCATGGAAGCAAAATATTATAATTCAAAAATAACACAAAAATTTATATACAAAAACAACTCAATCGATCTTCAACCTTTACAATCTCAAAACCCAAACTATGAAAGAAAATAAAAGAGTCTTACCTTGAGGGGTAGATGAAGACAACGGCGAAGAAGACGAAGATGGAGACGACAAATTGAAGTTGTCGCAACTTGAGAGGAAGGTTGGGAAGTCGCAACAATGGTCAATGAAGACACACCGAAGGGCCGTAGCCGCTAAGATACATGTTTTTGAGAGAAAGGGGAAGAAAATTGAAATTAGGTTTATTTGATATCTTTTAAAAGTTTAGAAGTTTTGAAAATTACAATTTAGACCCCAATTATCTTAATCACTAATTACAAAAAAATTGACTTTGAATCAGTCAAACTTGTCACCAATTTTAATTTGACCTCTTTTTTGCCACCTTCCCCTCAATTTTAAGAAAATGACATTGAATCAGTCAAACTTATCACCAATTTTAATTTGACATCTTTTTTGTCACCTTCCCCTCAATTTTCTCTAGTATCTTGTAGAAATATCTAGATATTCTAGAGTAGAAGATAATGTTACTAGATATTTCTTGTAGTTGTTCTAGAGAAATTAGATATTTCTAGATAATTATGGAATAGTTTAGATTTTGTAGTAACTAGAACCATCCATTGGTAAGTATAAATAGGGGATGGTATTGTACATTTTGTAAATAACCTAAGAACAACCCAAATAAAAGAGTCTTCTTCCATAAACAAGTTCGGCTTTCTAGCTTCCTCTTCTTTAGTTGAATCTTATGATCTTAGTTAACGATCTTGGGCTACCAGAAGGTTCCCTGATTATACTTTTCTTCTGCTATTCTATACAACTACCTTTTGGAGAGGGAGAGAATCTGAATAATAAGAGTGTCGGGCATCTTTCGTTGGCAAAAGGGAGAGAATCTGAATAATAAGAATGTCGGGCAACTTACTGATTCGATCAACTCTTCTCATTTTGCTTCTTCGTTTCTTTGGGATTTGGGGATAGAGACCATAGATCCATTAATTGAATCTCTATTATTAGTGTTCAGCTATATATATACACTTTTGGCTGCAGAAAGGCTTGCTAAGGTTTTGATGATTTTTCCTTTTCTATCCAGCACACCTTTCGGTTTTGATGATTTTTCCTTTTCTATCCAACACACCTTTTGGTTTTGATGATCTTTCCTTTTCTATCCAACACACCTTTTGGTTTTGATGATTTTTCGTTTTCTATCCAACACACCTTCTGGTTTTGATGATTTTTCCTTTTCTATCAAACAGACCTTTCCTCTGTGGGTTTCGTTAGGGTTTTAAATTGAACGAACACATTTGTTCATGAAATAACAAAACTATTATGAAAAGAACAACGTTTGGCAAACAATCACGGAAGATCAAATCAGAACGAACAAATTGTGTATTGGTGTTTTCTTCTGCATTCCCGTTTCTGGAGAGCTGTGGCCGCTCGCGATCAATAGCTATTTCTTTAAGTTTCATGTATATAAAATTTTCCCCATCCAATGCAGCTTGAGAATCAATGGAACTAGATGGCTTATTTTCCAAGTCTTGTGGTTCAAAAGATCTATTTTCTACTATCTCGTTATTTGCAGGTAAGCTTTGGATTACAATAGAACTGGATGGCTTATTTTCCAAGGCTTGTGGTTCAAAAGATGTATTTTCTTTTATCTTGTTATTTGCAGGTGAACTTTGGATTATACTTCTCCAGAGTGCTGGATAATGTGGTGTGCTACTCAGAGCATGTGCAAGAGATGACAATTGCGAGATCAATTTACTAGATTGAGTATGATCTAGCTCAAACCAGAAATGATACTACTTAAAATATTTATCCTTAATTATTGGTCTAAACATATCTTCTGGCAGTGGTACACAATGTAGACGGATACGTGTCTGTCTGCATTGTGTACCACTGCCAAAAGATATGTTTAGACAATAATTAATGATAACTTTCTTAAGCAACATCATTTCTGGTTTGAGCTAGAACATACTCAATCTAGTAAATTGATGTCACAACTCTCATCTCTTGCATATGCAACGAGTAGCACACCACATTATCCAGCACTCCGGAGAAGTATAATCCAAAGTTCACCTGCAAATAACAAGATAAAAGAAAATAGATCTTTTGAACCACAAGACATGGAAAATAAGCCATCCAATTCCATTGTAATCCAAAGTTCACCTGCAAATAACGAGATAGCAGAAAATAGATCTTTTGAACCACATGACTTGGAAAATAAGCCATCCAGTTCCATTGATTGTCAAGCTGCATCGGATGAGGAGAATCTTACATACATGAAACTTAAAGAAATAGCTCTTGATCATGAATGGCCAGTGCTCTCCAGAAACAGGCATGCAGAAGAAAACCCCAATGCAAAGATAAGTTATAATGATGTAAACATTGATCAACCAGGTTTTGGATGGAAAATTGTCTCCATTCCAGGTTTTGGAAAACAATTTGTCCTTCTATTCCAATTCAACAAAATCCAGAATGGAAGCTCTATTGAAACAAAGGTAAAATAGAAACCATTTCTCACGGCAAGTTATACTTATTTTTGAAACTCTTCATCGTTTGTCGTTGTCTCAACCATCTAAACTACCTGAAGTATAGATATTTCAGGCTAATCAAACAAAAAGATCTAATCATACATTCTTATATGACTTAAAAGTAAACAAACAATGTAGACCTCCTCCTTCCATAAAAAACTCCAAAATCGGAACCATTACACAATCATAGACCTCGAAGCTAGTGACAATGCAAGGTAGCTTACCAAGAGTGCGTCAGACAACAGATTGATATGGTCTAGGGTTTCTTCAACTCCATTCTTGAACCTGTTGGAATGGAGTGAAGCCATGATTTGTCATTTTTAAAAGGAGGGAAATGAATATACTATCATACAATTGAAAAAGGCATTAATGGAACAATAATTAAGTAAAACATATTTTAAGGGAAAGTGTGAAATATCTGAGAGATCCATTTGTTGGCTAAGAAGAGATGCACACATAATTGATAGTGTATAAAGTTTAAACTCTTTTACTTGCCGACGATATTGATGAATCCAAACTTAACCATAAATTATCATTAGTTAACGTGTAAATTCTCAAGAGCCTGTATTCACCCACTCTGCTCTCAAGCCAACAAAAGGGCGAACTATGACAAAGTCTAAATGACAATTAACTGCTAAGTTTTTATGTTGATTTTCTCAGCCCACCGCAGTCGACTCTTTTATTCTGAAGTCGACACCAACTATGTGAGATAGCTTAGTAGATCTTTTTACAAAGCAATAACTGGTAAAATGTACATTTTTGCCTCTTAGTTTGTTAAAAACTGAAACAATATAGAGAAAATTTACTAGATAAGATCGTATGAGAAATTTTCTGAATTGTATTTTTCCTTAGGTATCTATTAAAAAGCTACTGTGTGTTATATATCAGTAAGAGCAGCAGTGAAATGTAAAGAAAAAAAGTATGTAACTAACTACAGCTGGATAACAACAAATATCTATACATGTGTGTTTTTACAGAAAAACTGGAGAACTTAAAAGAACTGGGCCTAAATTAAAATTGTTGAATGACGCGCAGATTTCAAGTGAGCCCAATCAAGCTTTACTTCAGTCCACATTAGGTCCCTTTTTCTTCTTTCCTCTTCTGAACATCTTCTTTTTCCTTAGTGCTCATTAGTCACCGGAAACATATAACACCAAAACTCGCACCCGATGTCGCTTTAAGAAAGAGAAATGCAATGGGGCCATTATATGTCATAGAATGGTAGGCAAATGTACAGTCCGGCAAGAAACTGTAGCTAACAAGAACCTTTTTTTCTTGAAGCACTACAATAAAAACAACTTTTAAAGGCAATAAATATTGACATTAATAAAGAGTGCTAAAGTCTTTATCGACATTAGTTAAGTGTCATTAGAACCAATGTCGCTAAAGGCTTTAGGGACATATACAAAGAGTGCTAATTGCCGCTAAAAATACATATTTAGCGGCAATTAAGAATTAATAGCCGCTAATGATAATTTTTTATGTAGTGACGACCGATACATAAAGCACCATTTATTTATCAATTTGTCGTGCGTTTAGCAATGCCTTGTATTTTTTTATTACTAGACAAGTAAGGCCACTGGCAGCGCAGAACAAACTAATTCGCGACCTCATAATTAAGGGAGCCATTGAAAGGTGACTAAAACACCAGAAATGGGGACTACTTGAGCTAATGATAGAGGAAAGAACACTTTCCGGCCATGTCCCATTAATTGAGGATTGGGTAATTGCTGCGATTCTTCCTGAATAGCCTGGATTCTCCCGTCGAGAGTCACTTTGAATCATATCCCTTCTTAGTCCCAGCTAACCAAGTTCATTCAAACTCCCTATGAGCTCATAGTCGCTAAGAGGAAGAAAAGCTTATTCATCATTTCCAAGGGAAACCGAAGTCAAGTGAAGTTAAGCCGAGTCTGCATCGCACCTTTGCTACCGGGAAGAAAAGCCATTGTTGCTTGCTGCTTGCAGGCTCAAAAATTTCTTTTTCGCCTCTCCGACGTACCTTTGAACCGTTGAGCGAGAGCCCTTCCACACGGGACTCCCGGACAATCCTCACTCAGTGAGTTAATTATTGGAGTAGAGTCTGATCCAAAATCAAAATTCCTTTTTACTTTTATTTTTTCCTCTCATATATGTGGAATTTGATTAATTAAATGATCAATATGTAATTTGGCTTTGTAATATTTCATTCATCTTTTTGTTCTTATTAGACATACACACAATCAAAAACTTGAGCAGTAGTTGAATAAGCTTGAACAGCTGATGCTGAAATAGCCGATGAGTTACCACCAACGAATGTAGTGGAGTGGATGAGATTGTTCCTAGCTTAACTAGAAGTCTCAATTCTAAGCCCTATGTATGGAAAAATCTTTGGTATGTAGCGTCAGGGGATTATGCAGGAGGAGGTCACCAGGTTCACGTGAAACCCAAGTTTCCCTCTCAAAATTATATATAGTAGTGTTATATTTTTAAAAAATATTTTAATATAGATGTATGAAACCACACTCGAAGTATCATATAATGCAATAATGATTGGAAATTTGAATCTTATATCTATCTTGTTTATTTTTCTTTCTAAAATTGGATAACACCTCTGTAAGTGGTTATTGGTAACATTTTATATAGCTTTAATATATTCAAAATTTCAAGTTTGTCGCATTGGAAATTCCAAATTTTTTAGCAGTTAAATTTTTATATAATTAAACCAAATTTGTTTATTAAAACTAGTAGTACTGGATGATATAACATACGATCAATGGGTTCAGTCAATCGATTTTAGTGATAAAAACCAAAATGTCAAACCGATTAAATTTATATCTTAGATCCACATTTTTTGTAATAGTGCACTCATCATCTCGAAATCCTGAATAAGCCGTAACGCTACCCCTGAATGGGCCCTACCTGGCATGAATCCATAATAGTCGGGTACTAATGCACGTAGCAGATACCACCTCTTTGAGATAAACAAACAGTACAAACCTCTTTCTTCCCTGAAAATGTCTATAAGGTACCACCTCCCAGTAATAATACCTTGCTGTTATAGACAAAGTTTAGAAAACACAGAATTTATTGAGCCTAATAATCAGACGAAAAGTGTGGCTTGTTGATCTAGGGAAACAAGCCTAGCTACAAATTCAGAAACACAAGTACAACGTATAGAAATGTTTCATCAGAAACCAAGCAACCATAAAATTTGGGATTTCATAAGGGCAAAGATAACATTTCAGGTACACAGAAACAAAATACCTGCGATTTTGTCATGGAAAATTTTATCCTTCAAAGTGATCACACAACTGGTTGAAGATTTTGGGCAACCTACCAATTTATGGAACAATCGAATAAGATATTGAGCAACACAAACAACTCTTGCACGTTTCTCTCCTTGATATAATTAGAAACGACTCCAAAATCATTGCATTCTTTAGTAAAAACTTTGAAAGTTTGATAAGTTCATCATAATCCCATTCAAGATGCTCCTTCAAACGCATAATGGAAGAATTGACAATCTTAACATTCTTGAGGTTGGGAAACCTGACGCTTGACAGGAAATGAATATCGTGTTATTTGGCCAAATATCTTAACTCAAATGCGCATTGATCAAGATCCAACTAGAGAGAGAATACAGTCAAATGAAAATCATAATGTACAAAAGTTACAAAACAATGATTTACAGTACAAGTGTCTGGTACAAGAAATAACATTCTCTGCAATTTGCACTATTTGGGGATTGACATATTATATGTTGTTTAAATTTTATGTTTTTTGCTATTTTATTCTTACATCTTATTTCTTGGCACTAAATTTAATTTTGAGTTTTCGAGTTATTGTCTGATGCCTTATATAAAGGAAAAAATATTTATTAACATTTTTAATTAGGCTATTGAGATTACATAAAAAATAGTCGAGTTGTGATAATGTATTCTCTCTTTCTTTTTACTAGTCTAGCATAAATTATGTACTCCTTTAGAAAAATCATTTATGAAGTACTTATCTTTACATAGTTGCATATATTAATTTGGATTTAAAATCTAACTTAGATTACTAGTAATGTATTCCAATTAATTTTGGGAAATAATTAAATAATAAGGGTTTAAAATTGAAACCAAATCCGTTAATTTGTTAAAATAAACAAATAAAAGGAAAAACATATTTTTGCACATTGGACTAGTAAAAAGGAATGGACGGAGTACTTGAATATGTTTCAATCATGTAAGTTTGAATTTTGCTGTTTTTCTTTTCTTATTATGATGTTATAGTGCTTTGTTCATTTGTCGACACTGCTTTAAAAAAATCCTGTGTACAATATTGTTTGCATCCCTTTGAAAAACTGTTCATTTTGGGATGGGAGTAATGTTAAAACGTCCTAAAATGAATGTGCAAATAAAAGAGTAAAAGTTGGAGGGAGTTACCGATGTAGTTTCCATATTTATGTTGAGTGTCTCCACATGAGGCGAGACTCCCAATAGGATCGCTGCTCCATAGAAATAAAACTCCGTGATATGCAAATTCAGAGTTAGACATTTGCATTTCAATTCTGGAAGTGACCTCTCTTCAAACTGCATCAATGTGGTGATCCCAATTAAATAAGTGAAGGATCGAGAAACCAAGAACAATCAAAAAAGAAGAAAAATCATACGTAGACAAATAATGTTATGGCAAATCTGACCATCTAACAATGTAGCTGAATGGTAGAAGAAGTACGCGACGACTTTGAAAAGTTGATAAGAAGATTGCAAAATGTATTGAGAGTTTTGTATTAATACCAGTAGTCTTTGTATATATAATGAGTGAAAATCCTCAAATTGTGTTATTATTTAAAGGGAAAAGGCTCAAATATGTCATCGAACTTTCAGAAAAGAATCATCTATGCCATCTATTAAAAGTTTAGCTCATATATGCCATTGCTCTTAAAAAAAGGTTTATCCATGTCATATAACTCAGGTTTTGTAGAACCATTTTTTACATCTCAAACAACTTTTAACACTTTTCAATTGGAGTTTTTGGATCAAATGTACTCTTTTTGCCTCTTCTTTCTTAAGAACACCAAGAACACATAAAGAACATTAACAAATCCCCAAATTTCAAACTTCTTTAATTCTTCCCGAAATTACCTCAAATTTCAAGAGTAGTTTCCCTCCGAGCTAGTTACCAAAGCTCAATATCTTTTGAGTGCGAATTCAACCTAACTCAACAAGACCCACTTGAAAGTTCTTCAAAGTTTCAAAACTTCAACATTCTTTAATGGGAAAAGGTAGAAGTACCTCCCTAGACTATGACCCAAATCCCACAGACACACCTTAACTAAACTAAGGTCCTAGTACCCCCCTGAACTCATTTTTTATTGTAATTTTGTACACCTTTTTGGCTTACGTGGTATCCAAATATATCCATGTGCCTCAACTGTGTGGAGTCACGGGGTGTGCCACATAAGCCAAAAGGTGTATAATATTATATATAAAATGAGTTCGGGGGGGGGGGGGGGGGGG
>JAJOON010037533.1:0-13470 GCA_029582645.1 Solanum megistacrolobum
TCTTCTTCTTCTTCTTCTTCTTCTTCTTCTTCTTCTTCTTCTTCTTCTTCTTCTTCTTCTTCTTCTTCTTCTTCTTCTTCTTCTTCCTCCTCTTCCTCTTCCTCTTCCTCTTCCTCTTCCTCCTCTTCCTCCTCTTCTTCGTCTTCTTCTTCTTCCTCCTCTTCTTCTTCCTCCTCTTCCTCTTCCTCTTCCTCTTCCTCTTCCTCTTCCTCTTCTTCTTCTTCTTCTTCTTCTTCTTCTTCTTCTTCTTCTTCTTCTTCCTCTTCTTCCTCTTCTTCTTCTTCTTCGTCTTCCTCTTCTTCTCCCTCTTCTTCATCTTCCTCTTCCTCTTCCTCTTCCTCTTCCTCTTCCTCTTCTTCTTCTTCTTCTTCTCACAATCCCACTATTATAATAGTCATTGGTATCTGCAGGGAAACACTTATCCATATTTAAGCTTTATGGGATGATATTTTACACATGTCAAATTCGTAGTTCTTTTTTATGGACTGATATTTTGCATAATTTGTTTTCTTCTTCTTCTTCTTCCTCCTCCTACTCCTTCTCCTCCTTCTTCTTCTCTTTCTTCTCCTCCTCCTCCAACATTTAAGCTCTATGGGATGATATTTTCCACATGTCAAATTCGTGATACTTTTTTATGGACTGATATTTTGCATAAATTGTCCTAAATTATACTTGATCTTCTTCTTCTTGATCTTCTCAATCATGCTGATGTTTCCAACGATTTCAAAATTATAGTAGTCACAAGTATATGCAGGGAAACACTTATCCAATATTTAAGCTTTATGGGATGATATTTTCCACATGTCAAATTTGTGATACTTTTTTACGGACCGATATTTTGCATAATTTTTCCTAAATTATTTTTGATCTTCTTCTTCTTCTTCTTCTTCTTCTTATCTTCTCCGTCATGATGTTTCCAACGATCCCAATATTATAGTAGTCACTGGTATCTGCAGGGAAACACTTATCCCATATTTAATCTTTATGGGCTGATATTTTCCACATGTCAAATTCGTGATACTTTTCATGGACTGATATTATGCATAATTAGTCCTCCTCCTCCCGCTCCCCCTCCCCCTCCCCCTCCTCCTTCTCCTTCTCCTTCTTTTTTTATTTTTTTAAAAAAACCAATGTATCACAAATGTGAATCATTTGAGTGAATTATATATTAACAAAATCTTAACATTGAGAAAATTTCATATATAAAATTTGAAACTGTTTAGATGTGATTTCGAGTTGACGAGATTGAATTTGTCAATTTGTACTTTTTGTATGGTTAGTGTATACTTCACATATAGTTAAACTATATTCAATTTTTTTAGTGTATCACAATGTATAGTCAGTGTATAACTTATCTACATGTAAAGGGAATGTATACTTTCGATAACTTTTGATAAGCTATATTATACTGCATAGTCAAAATATACTTTCTAAGACTTTTGGCTAATGTTTTATATAAAATAAAATATGAATATATTTATCGTAAGCTAGTTATTTATTGTAAATATATGAAACTACCCCTACAATTTAGCTAGATCAAAAGTTAAACAACACCGAAACAACCGATTTGCGTGAATCTCCCAGAAAGTGTATAGATAGAAACTTTGCATTTGGAAGGATGACTAAGAAATTAGGATAAGCAAACAAATGATCTGTTGACCAGACTGTTGTTGCATGAAAAGTACTTTTTTCGTGAATTCACAAACACGAAGCTTGAAGCTTTGATGGGCTTAAAATAAAAATTGCACATGAAATAACTCATGCAAACCAGAGAAAACTGGAACTGGATCCCTGAACTCAGAATATATGTACTGAAATTTAAATGATAGAATCATCCAAATTAAATTAAAGATCCAGTTTATGATAGAAGCAAGCATTTTATGGGAAATAAAGGATTCAATTCTCGAGGTAAATCATTTTAAGGGAAATCTTCAAATGATGATTCGATTGAGAGAGTAGTAAACATTTTCATTATGCTGGCATCAAAGTCTGTCATCTCTGAGAGGTAAATAGAGTTGAAAAAAATACTATCGACATCAATCTGAACTCATCTCGATAATGCTAGCAGGAAGCTCTGGCTTCTCCTAGCTTTCTCTATATATCTTGAATCCAAGGACATTGCAGTTAATATACAGAATCTGCAGTTAAATCTGAAGTGCAGCTGCTATGGGAGCAGCAAGGCTCAGAACCTCAAATGGTTTTTTGTCTTTCACCTCCTTCACAGTTTGAGGGCATGAATCTGTGATCCAGAAGTAAGTCATTCCATTCTCAGGACTACCTGAACAAGTTAAGAGGTAAATAGTGATGCAATCATTTGATAAAATTCAAACAAAACCCAAAACAGACATTCACAAAGTGGAATTGTGCAATTCATTGAGAAACAAAACTTTCAGATATGGTAGTATATTTTTAATATTGGTTTTCGAAACAACGAAAATTTCAACCAAAAAAGGAGAAAGATCATGCTGCAGAAACACTTGGTGCCTAAATCTGTTGTATTGCTTGCACCAATATCTACTCTTTAACTTGCCAAATAGCAAAATTTGATTAGTACAATATTTGTCCAGTCTACCATTTTATGAGGGAACTCTCATGAAAATGCAAAGTAGGGATGTGCAAGTTGAAAAAAAAAAAAAAAGAGCACTATTCTGTCAAAAGAATAGGAGAGAATTTTTTTAAAAGGAGGACATTAAAGTATGATAGTTCATTATTTAGGGAAAAACTTGTTAGAAGATTTATGAAAGTCTAACAAATCAAAAGAGTTCTCAAACACGATGCTAGACTAGCCTCATTTGTTTTCATTAATGATTAAGACGTCTGAATCTGAATATTAAGATGTTGTATTATGATTTGATAACTAAATAATTAAGACTGTTCATTTGAATAAGATTATCCTTATTTAAAAATTAATAAATATAAATTCGATAAAATATTAAGTTAATGTAATATTATTTCCACAATATATTCTTAAATAGTTATATGGCACTTGGTGGTGGTGTGGGTGACGATTGGGAATAATGTTAGGCTAATGGTGGTGTTTGTGTGTAGTAGATATGGTGATGATTTCTGAAAATAGTGGTTGATGATGCTGACGACTTATAATTGTGGTGAATGATAGTAATAGCTAATGGTGTTTGTGAATGATGACGGCAGATGATGATGATATATAGTGGTGACTGATGGTGATTGTCAATAATAAGATTGTTATTATAATGATGGTTGGTGGTGATTGTAAATGGTTGTTAGGAGTGTTGGCGACGGATTGTAGCGACTGACAACGATGATGGTTGTGACTGAAAATAGTGTCTGTGAGTGGTGGGAGGAGTTGATAATTGTGGGCAGCAATGATGGGCAGTGAATTGCCACCTTTACACAACCTTAAATAGACAACTTCTTAATGATATTAAGATTTTGCTACAGATCTTAATCATTTAAATCTATTCAGACCCACACAGATGGAATTGGAGAGGGTGGTGTGTACGCAGCCTTATTTATCCCTACCTTGTGAAGGTAGAGATGTTGTCTTTCGATAGACCCATTAGGTGGTTGTAACATTTAAAAAAAAACACACACTAAATAGTTAATATCCGAATAATTAAGATCTAGGCCTAAAAAATAACCAAACTTAATGACTGAGATCTGAATGATTAAAAGGCCTCTTTAGACATATTGCCATTTGCCACAACCAATCTTAAAGAAGGAAATTCTTCCTAACTAATACAAGAATCAGAGAACACACGCCTACCTCCTTTGTCATGGCTAAAACGCTGCCATGATCTGTTTGGAAAAATTCCGTGGGTCACATAAGCACTTATCTTTTGAGCTCCATGTTTAGCCAACACTTTCTGCAAAAAGCAGAGACTAGTTTTGTTACATCAAATAAGAAAAGAGGAAAGAAGTGAATCAATTTTCAAGAATTGTTAATTCAATACAACATGGCCACATTTTCATATTTCTTCCCTGCATCTAAGCATTTTTAGCAATGCTCATTCTAATAATTAGATTTGTTAAAGAAATATGTGTGTGCTACTATGACCCTCCAACACAGGAAAAGAAATCTATACTACCTTTACGATGGATACTTCCTACAGCTTTAGAGCATACATAACTAACAACTATGAAGCATTACCTTAAATTCATGGGTCCAAGAAATGGTCCGCACTTTGTCAATTCTACTTTTAAATGCTAGAACTTCATTCACTACTATCAACCTATGTTGCTTGGACTTGGGTGTAGGTACCCAATATGGTTGTGGATCTAGAGGTCAAATTCCTCATCAAATAAATTTTAGGATGGGGTGGTATGGATCTGAGTGCCAACATAGTGCTGGGATACGACCAACAAAGGTTATATTGAATTAGGTAGGACACTCGTCCTACTTCGTAGATTAGAACAAAGAACTAGTAAGTTCATTATTTGTGGTCCTACTTCCATCCTTTTATTGTTAGTTAAGCCATCTTTTTCTAAAAAGGGTTGTAGATATAGCAAAAGGTTCTCATATATATATATATATATATAAAGAGAGAGAGAGAGATGGCATAAACCCTAATATCGAATCAAATACCCAACAAACAATATTTCTTGGTCATAAATATAGTCAAAGCACCCAAGGTAAGTCCACCAAATCATGCAAGGGAACCAGAAAGAATTTTCGGGAGTTACGAAGGAGGCTTCAAGCTCATATTGATTATGGGTTGAAAAGGGGGATTGAACTCTGTGTGACCGGATTTCCCGGTTTTCCTTGGTATCTTAGTGGTAGAGTGGTTGGCTATTAACTGATTGTTCGTAGATTTGAATCTTACTCGAGGAGATTTGATTGATTCTGAATTCTTGAATTCAAAAAAGAGAGGCTCACTTTGCCCATTAAGGAAAGTAACCTGTTTCTTGCCTTAATTTCTCCTGCATTTTATCTCGTCGTATCACCATCAATACCTTGGTCTAGGTCTGAGGCAATCCTTTGTTCCATAGTCCTAGGGCTAGTTGTTAAACTAGTCAAAAGCAAGTTCACCAAATTCGGTGTTAATCCCACACCCAGAACCACACCCAAATCGTATCAGAACGATTGACATGATTTTGAAGGGTACGAACAATATAGTTATCAACTTCCTGAATGAGGCAAGCTTTTCACTCATCAGAGATTGTGCAAAACGAAAGATTATACATAATAGTTTCTTCACCAATTTGTGCCAAGTAATTCAAATTAGTCACAATGGATATGAGTTGCAAGAGTACCAGAACTTCTATTTAGGAGTATTAGACTATAAGAGTTAACACTTTTCCCTTTCTTTTTCCAAAACAGACTAGGTCATCAATTTATAGCTAAATGTGCCAATTATAGCCTAATGTGACGATAAGTAAATTTGCCCAGATGTAGACTGTAGACTAGCAGACAACACTACTAGGGGCCTGTTTGGAAAAAAATCTGTTTGGTTATAAATTGTGTCAGTTTTTCACTCCAAACTTGAGAAAAAGTTTTTCAAGGAAAAAATTTCCCTTACAAAAAGTTCCACAGTTTTTCAAATGAAATACATGTCCAAACATAACTTCAACTTTCAAAAACCTTTTTTTCAACTGAACTTCAAATATCACTTCTTGTTTTTTCAGATATCACTCAGTTCATTTCCAAATGCTTTCTCACCTGGCATTCTGTTAGAGTGCCCCCTGATTGTACAAGATCATCCACTATCACAACATGACGCCCTGCAGGGTTTCCCTCCTTAATCCGTACAATTCGTTGATCACCTTCCCTAACTTTAGCACAGACAATCTGATAATCAATATACGCCATGTCAATGAGCATCACTAACATGGTTCCAGATATAAAGCAAATTGAAAAACAAGATGTAATATTTCAATGAAATGATAAAAAAAATTTAGCAGTTTGATTATTTAAGGACCCAACAAATTGCAAGGAAAGAGACTTAATTCAAAAAACAAGAAGATGATGGTGTCTCCCCAATCTGCCAAATCTAGAAAATGAACACCCAAAATAGCATGGTGCTGTCGTCAATATCAATACAGACATGCACACCTCATGTGATGACATCTATGATTGTGAAATTAAGGAATGAACAGTTGCAACAATCATGTTCAATTTCTTTTGACCATTTTAGATTGTGGTGCTTTGTAATCGCGGGCGAGAAGGAAGTAAACTTCGTAAGCTCGGCACTTTCAGAAGTTCATAACATAGCAGGATCTACTTCTCTCTTCCCTAGCCTCTCACCAAACATAAAGCATCAAGCAATCATGCCTTAATCTTAGGATCAATAGAATGGTGTTGTTGTCAATAACAATACAAACATGCTGTAATCAACTTGCCTCTCTACCTCCCAAGATAGGGTATGGTCTCCGTACACGCTGCCAGGGCCGTCTCGACAAGATTGGGACCAAAAGCCAAACTTCATAAAGAGGCATTGATTGTTTTTTCTAATTGACATATATAAATTGGATAACAATAACATACCTAGTGTAATCCTACAAGTGAGGTTTAAAGATGATAGGATGTACATAAACCTTATGAAGTAAGAATGTAAACAATGCAAATATAAAGTAATTAGAATAATAAAACCTGACTTAAAAATTTGAGAAGTTGATATAAAGATATCGAAATAGTATTATGTTGAATTTGATAAGTAGATTTAATGATATCAAAATAGTGTTGTGTTGCTTCAATATAATGATAACTTGTTGCAATGTTTGAATTTGAAGAAGACATCAAAAAACAAATTTGATCTTTTTGTATTGAGACAACAAGAGATTTTGTATTATGCAAAAGATTTAATCGTTTGGGAGACTTCTAAATATTCAGTAATAAGAGAATTTCTGAAATGGTAAGCACCCCTTACTGGTCGTGAGTTTGAGTCACCAAGGGAACAAATATGGGTTCATGTGGCATCAAAATATAAATGAGGCAAAAAAATAGGTAGCCACGCACGAAAGGATACTACAATTACCTAAGACTATTCCATTTCTCAATTATTACAACGACCCTATGTTAAATAAAATAAAAAGTTATTATATTTTCTACCCAATATATTCTTTACAAATTTAATAGTACATTAAAAAAATATTCATGTACTATTCAATTTGAAAAGAATCTTTTCAATAGAAAATATAATTTTTATCTCTCCCTATATATATATATATATATATATATATATATAATACATCTTTGGGAAAAATTGGGGACCCAAGCCATTGCTTGAGTGGTCTTATGGTCGAACTGGCCCTGCACACTAACCTACCCAGACCCCTCTTGTGGGATTACATTGGGTATGTTGTAGTTGTTGCATCTTCTATTTATTTTGCTTTGTGAGGGGAAAGTGAGGGATCATTTTATAATATTAGCCACTATGTACTTATTCATGTGGTTTATGGACTCCAACTTTGGGCACAGGTACTCCAGCACATATTTAGAAGTCAATACTCCTATTTTCAATTTGTCTTGTACAATTTGAACTTATTTTAAGTAGTTTATAGCCTCCAGTTTTGGACATTAGTACCCCATTGCAATATAAAGGTCAATAGTCCTACTTGCAATCTGTAAATTACAAGTGCAGAAGGAAAAAACTTGAAATATGAGACAATAGGAAGGGAAATATTCAATCCCTCATTAGAATGTGTAAGAACAAAGTTTATGAACATAAAAGCATGAATACGAATGTCTAATCATCATGCTGATGGAGTTTTTTTGAGCACCAAATTAGTTTTGAAGGAATACCATTGGAAAATGCTGAAGCTGCTTGTGAAAACGTTTCCATGCACCATCATCAGGAAAAGCTATAGATATCTACAGAGAGAAACAATACATTTCAATTTTTTTGATGAAGAGAAACAATAGAGGTTAATTATTAGCACGAAAATTATTTAACCATTGACCACTTCCATTAGTTCAACCATATAACTAGTAAGTGAAAGCACAGCTTCCTGCAATGTCATAAGCACATCTGTTATGTGAACTAAAAGCTTTAGGACCAAGAGCATTATATTTCTTTTTGCGTCTTCATGAAATGGGAATAGCATCTCAAAGAATTCATTAACATTAACATCATATGTTGGACTCAAACTTCTAACTAATTCATGCTTGAATACTGAACCGCTGAATCTAAACATGATATCTGATTGAGAGCTAACAGTTTGAGGAATCTGAACTGGAAACCAAAACTAGAACAGTTCTTAAGAAGCCTAAAAAACCAATGGGTGTGTCCCAAAGGCAATCAAGCTCAAATGACAATGGGAGAGCAGGGTTGAAATCCCAGCAGAGGAACAACAGTAGGTATCTTTCCATATGTCTTAAGTGTTGATGGACAAAGATACCAGTATCTACACTAGCGGGAGGTAGCAGGTATCCGGTGGATTAGTTGAGTTGTGGCCAAACCGGCCCAGACACCAGCATTATCAAAAAGGAAAAGAAACAGTTTTAAGCTTGAGCTTTGAGGTAGAAAACTCTGCCAGATTAGATGCTTTGATTGTAGTAACAGTCATTTTTATCAAAGAATGCCGAGTTATATCCACCCAGATTACCCATCAGAGTTTGAACTGAAGGGATAGATGCATTTAGCTTAATGAGATGAGAAGGATATTTGTTTCAATATCCTCATGATCCCTTCAGCTTTTATATGCTATAAAATTCATCAACATGTTAGTTTACTGTAATTCCTCAATATCAGATTATGTAAAGAATCACAATGCAAAATAATGTTATTCGCACAACAGATGTCAAACATAAGATTAATTTGTCTATGTTCTGCTTCATACCAGGATAAAAAGAACGGAAAAGAAACTCAGTGTTGTCAGAAGTGAAAAACTCAAAAAAGCGCTTCAGGTCTATTCTAGCTTTAAGTGCAAAGCACAATTTAAGTGTGGGCTTTCCTAAAAAATAGACGTAATGAAGAAAATATATATATATATATATATATATATATATATTTATATTTATATAATTCTAGAAAAACATAACAAATTCATTCGTAATAGTTTCCTTAACAACTAATGCACTTATTTGCCGATTATATTTGTTGTTCAGTACCGCTCAATTCAAGATAGATTCATAGCAATGAGTGTGCATGCTTTAGTGCCTTGACTACATTGAAGCATAACTTAAGCAAGTCGAAGAGCCTCCCCAGTCTTTTCTAAGCTTCGGGAATTAAGTGCGCCTTAAATTAGCCTTTGAGAACACTGAAGAAACTTACATTGTCAGAGTCAGGGAGTTGTTGTAGTCTATTTAGAAGCAATGGGATCCCGCTCTCAAAGCATGGTAGTATATTGTCTCCGAAGTAGAATCTCTCCTGTAATCAGAAAAGTCAAATAAACAAGTGTGTCAGCTTTACAACAGGATGACATATAAGCTAGAAAATGACCAGCATGAAATAACATCACTTTTTTTGCAAAGCCTCGAATTTGGTGTACACCTGCAAGGCATGGATATCAAATATAACTAAACTAGTTGGTCCTCCTCGAGGAACTGGGGTGTTCGACAAAATCCTGGCAAGTGTAAAAGCTGTGGCAACATCACCTTCATCCTCCATACGCTCAGATGTGCCCGTTGGGAAAAACGGAAGGACAAGTGTGAATGAGGAAACGAAGAGCTTTGGCAATGCATAAATGACGGATAATTGCTCAAAAATTACTCCAGGAGAACTAAAGGAAGCAAGAAAAGCTACATGCTGTCCACGGATGCCATGAGCATTAGATATGAATAAGTTGGGGAATCCATCTTCAAAAGTCCTGAATTTTATTTTGGGATAAAGTGAAGATCAAAAGTGCTGAATTATTTAATACCAAATCAACTTTGCAGAAAAAACTCTACAACAGACAGTACTTGAGTTACTGTTACTGAATAGTTTATGTCTCATCTACAATGCAGCAATAGAGATCAGAAAATCCAATAAACTCTACCCTCATTTTGATCCATTATCAAAGTCTAGATAAAGAAATATATCCAATAGAACTTTTAGTTCAAAATTATGTTGACAAACATGTTACTAAAGTGCCAAGAAGGAAACTCTGATCTCATAGTAAGCAGGCAAAATTCCAATTTCCAAAAACTATCCTCACGGACCTAGTAACCAGGACACATTTTGTACTTCCTTTGCCCCCATTTAATGTTACACTAAAATTGACACATTAGTAAACTTTGTATTTGTATAGCATGCATTGGAACAACAAATTAACCAAACAGTTAAAGTTCTGGTTAAGTATAGATTCCTTAATAAATGCTGGTGAGACCCCCCACCCACCACCACCACTTTTTATTTGATAATCGTGGCGTCTGAGCCAGCTTACGCGCATCTCAACTAATTCAATGAGATTGTTCCCCTTTATTTCTTCTAGGTCTTTAAGAGTTAGTTGATCCGTCCTAAACACTTTCTATCTTGGGACATCATGAACGCTCAATGCCATTAAATTTTATATTTTGATATGGTGTTTTATTTATGAAACTTTCATCCATGGATCATTTTTATTTCTCATCAAACGAATGGCATATTCAATGTATCTTCCACAATCACTAATTAATTGTTCAAGTCCAAATGTATGCTAAACTCAGCACCCAATCAAATTTGAAAGAAAAAACATGATATCACTACAAAAATTTGATAAATGAAACTATATTTTAAATTCTACAAATTTGTAACATTATATAAATTAAGAATGTCAGATATTTGATACGAAGGAGAACTAATTGATTTCCAACAATTTGAAGCCTAAACATACTTAATTAAATTCCAAAGGAAAGTAATCATACCTCCAAGTGATGCTACGAAGCTCAATGGCGTCAGATTGGGAAGCAATTCTCTCTGCAAGGTCCTTCATTTCATTGCAATAGAATAAGCAAACTCTTTTAGAATTCTTCCTAGAAGAACCTAAAACAGCAGCTGAAGCCATTGGAATGGAAGGAGGTTTTAGAATAATATGAATTGGATCAGTGCCTGAAACACAACCAACCGTCCACCTTTGACTATTCTCGAATTCACATCGAATGGAAAAATCCTTACGGTTGAAGGATCGGATGGGTGTGGGATTACGTAATTTGTTTGAGGAATGAGAAGGTAGTGCAGCCAGTCGCTGTGGCGGAGACGGCGGCGTTGTGGCTGACATGTGTGTCACTCTTTTGGATGTGTAATGAGTAAGATGGGAGATTGGGAGGTATGTGTTGTCGTTAGCTGCGTGTACAACGGAACTAAACTCTAAAAAAAATACTACTTTGTCATGCTCTTTGACTTTATAGGAAGTTTAAAAAGAAATAAGTGTTTTTTTTAAAACAAATTTGTAAATATTTGTGATAAAATTAATATTTTAAAATTCAATTATTAAGTAATAAATATAAAACTGTATCCATAAATTGATACAGCCACAATAATAATTTAAAAGTTGTGTAATTACCTATTTTTACAAGTTAAACTTTATCGATAATTAAAAGTATTTACTTATGAGGGTTACTAGACACGAATCAAGTTTTTATCCCCAAGTCAATACTACTAAATAATCTGGTTAAACTATGAAAATAATAAAACTTAGAAAAAACATACATTAACTCTGAAGCATTGGTCTACGAGACACACCTACAGACTGTAGGAACAGAATCGTAGAAAGTGAATTGAGTTTTGAAAAATTATGTGTTTGAAGTTTTACAAACGAATGAACAGGTTGAAGTGTAGGAGTTTTGACAAACCATTAATGACACTCTAGGATGGATTCAGAGATTTGGTTTAAGTCATCAGTCCTAGGGAAGACTTTGACGGTTCGTAGTTGGTTTTATGGATCGTAGGGTGGTCTCGTTGAAAGGTTCCAGACTTGGTGAAATTTTTGAGTTATACTTGTGTTTTGTGGATGGGGTCTACAGACCATAGAAAAATCAACAAATCGTAGAATGGTCTTGTGATAACTGACTGAATTTTTGGATTTTGGTTCTACGATTGACCAGGACGTGCCGTAGGAATTCCTACGAGCCATAGGTCATAACCGTAGAGCTGTTCGACAATTATTTCTTAAGGGTATTTGATTTTTTTCCTATGCATCTAATACCTATTCTATGTCGTTTTGATCCTTATTTCATGACCTGTAACTACCCTTCTACCCCCCAAAGCTTCCCCAATTCTTCCATTCACTCAAACCCCCATATCTCATCCACATTCATCCATCTCCAATTCTCTCCTATGGTCAAGAAGAAGAAGCAAGGGTTCCAAATCAAGTCTCATTTTCATCATTGCTTCTAGGTTTTGAATAGCAAGGTATGTAGGGCTTCATTAATGGGTTCCATTCACCCATTGAGCCCATCATTTCTCAATTCTCCAAGTCTAGTTTCAATCCAATTGATTAGATTCTCATTCAATTCCTTATGGGTTCAAATTATGCTAATTCAATTGTTCAATTGTTCAATTTTGATCTTATTATGACTTTTTTTGACTCAATTACATCATTTCCAATTGTTTTCACATGAACCCATGCATTAATCATGATTTTGACTATGAACCCTAAAAGACATGAATTTTTGTAAAAACTATGAATTTATGATTGATATTTTCATGAAATTATGCATGAATTATGAAAATGAATGTTTTTTTATGAACTGCGCTGCTTTTAAATGAGCATCAACGAAATTATGAAAGAATTTTCTCACATATTAAGGAATCATGGTTTGGTGAAAGGTTTTCTCACATATGCTTGAGTGAAGATTTAATGAGCTAATCTGTGATGTTTTAAGCTTGGATTAATATTTAAATTGTGATTTTTCATGTATAATGATATGTTTATGAAAATGACTATTTCGTTGGGATTTAACTTAGCACCAAGAGAACTTTGATGTAGAGGCTCAAATATGATAGTCTCTAGTAGCATCCTCTAGTTCCAAACTACATGCCCCCGTGTGTTTGCCTTAAATGGACTAGCTAGTGGATCCACATATAACATATGATATTATACAAAGTTCTACTTGGGCAAATAGACTCTCCCTTCTCGATGTGGGAGTTCATCTGATTCCATGTTATAGAATGGTTTATTGTCTGTTAAAGCTAATATCCTACAAAATGAACTAAATTGTGTTTTGAAGATTTATGAAAGCTTTTCCATATGATTTTAAAATGCATTGACCATGTTCATGATTTATTATGTTTCTTAAAGGTTTTACTATGCTTAGTTTGGTTATGTATGTTACGTTTACGATTATGTCATCTTATGCATATCCCTCGTACTTAGTACATTCCATGTACTAACGTATACGTGTTGTAAAACCTCAAATTTAGGAAAGGCTGGGAAGTGGTCTAACAAGCTTGTCAAGAACCCAAAACTGAACCATAGGACCCTACACGGAGTCCTAGACGGGTCGTGAAGGGGACCACGACCCATTATGGTGCTCGTGACTAGAAGGCAGAACCTGCCCCAAGCACGCTTCCTCCCACGGACCCTTAGACGGGTTGTGAAGAGAGAGACGGGTCGTACAAGTGTTCGTGAAGGGGGGGGGGGGGGGGGGGG
>JAJOON010037534.1:0-15428 GCA_029582645.1 Solanum megistacrolobum
ATATATATATATATATATAAGATATGATTCATACTCTTGCAGCTCTAACTGTAGGAAGTTTCTTTGGTGGAGTCCCTCCTAAGAGAGATTGACTTTGATATAGATATCCTTCCTGATACTCAACCTATTTCTATTCCGCCTATATAATGGATCCAACTAAGTAGAAAGAGTTAAAAGAGCAATTGAAGGACCTTCTTGATAAAGGTTTAATTCGACACAGTGACTCACCTTGGGGTGCTCCAATCTTATTTGTGAGGAAGAAAGATGGTTCACTTATGATGTGCATTAATTATCACCAATCGAACAAGATTACCATGAAGAATAAGTATCCCCTTCTGAGGATTTATGATCTTTTTGATCAACTTTAGGGTGCCACTTATTTTTCTAAGATAAACCTCAGATCTGGCTATCCTCAGTTCAGAGTAAGAGAAATTGACATCCCTAAGACAACGTTTAGGACCCGTTATGGTCATTATGAGTTTCTTGTCATGTCATTTGGTTTGACTAATGCTCTTGCATAGTTCATGGATCTTATGAATAGAGTGTTTAAACCTTATATTTATATGTTTTTTTTTTATCATATTCATTGATGACATTCTAATTTATTCAAGGAATGAGGAAGATCATGCCAGTCATCTCTGGGTAGTTCTCAAAACCCTCAAGGATAGAGAGTTGTATGCTAAATTCTCTAAGTGTGGGTTTTGGCTTGAGTCTATGGCATTATTAGGCCACATTGTTTTTGGTGATGGGATTTGAGTTGACACACAGAAAATTAAGGCAACGCAGAACTGGCTTAGACCCATATCTCTGACTGATATTAGGAGTTTCTTGGGATTGGCTGGTTATTATAAGAGTTTTTTCGAGGGGTTTTCATCTATTTTATCCCCATTGACTGAAGTTGACTCATAAAACAACAAAGTTTCAATGGTCTGAAGCTTGTGAGAAGAGCTTTGAGGAATTGAAAACTAGGTTGACTACTGCCCCAGCGTTGACCTTACCGGAGGGTACACAAGGCATTGTGGTGTATTGTCATGCGTCCAGAGTTGGACTGGGTTGTGTATTAATGCAAAATGGATAAGTTATAACTTATGCCTCCATACAACTTAAGATTCATGAGAAGAATTGCCCACCCATGATCTAGAGTTAGCTGCTATAATGTCTGCTTTGAAGATATGGCGTCACTATCTTTATGGTATTCATGTAGATGTGTTCACCGATCACAAGATTCTTCAGTATGTATTCAGTCAGAAAGAGCTTAATCTCGGACAAAAGAGGTGGTTGGAGTTACTCAAGGATTATGACATGACTATTCTATATCACCCAAGTAAGGCTAATGTTGTTGCTGATGCTTTGAGCAGGTTGTCTATGGGTAGTACTGCCCATGTTGAGGAAGGGAAGAAAAAGTTAGCCAAAGATGTGCACAGACTTGCACGCTTCAGAGTCTGTTTGTTGGATTCCAATGAAGGTGGAGTAGTGGTGATGAATAGGGCTAAATCATCATTAGTGTCAGAAGTGAAAGAGAAATAAGACCAAGACCCTGCTTTTCTTGATTTGAAGGCAAATTTTGTTCATAAGTAGAAAGTGATGGCTTTTGAACAAAGGGTAAATGGTGTATTGAGGTATCAAGGTAGATTCTGTGTATCAAAGGTGGATGAAATCCAAGAGAGGATCATGGAGGAAGTTGATAGCTCTAGATATTCGATCCATCTTGGTTCCATAAAGATGTATCGTGACTTGAGAGAAGTCTATTAGTGGAGTAGTATGAAGAAGTGTATTGCAGAGTTCGTTGCTAAGTGCTTGAATTATAGTTAAGCTAGAGAACCAAAGGCTCGGTGGTATGACTCAAAATATAGAGATTTCGGAATAGAAGTAGGAGATGATCAATATGGATGTCATCACTGGTTTGCTGTGGTCTCGCAGGCAAAATGGTTCTATTTGGGTTATTGTACATTGGATGACTAAATCAGCCCACTTTTTGATGGTAAAGACTACCCATTCAGAAGAAGATTATGCCAAGTTGTATATTCAAGAGATAGTCCAACTTCATGGATTTCCAATGTCCATCATTTCAGATAGAGGTGCAAAATTCACTGAACAATTTTGGAAGTCTTTCCAAAAAGGTTTGGGATCGAAGGTGAATTTGAGTACTGCTTTCCATCCTTAGATTGATAGTCAAGTAGAGCGCACAATTTAGACTTTAGAGGATATGTTAAGTCCGTGTGTGATCGATTTCAAGGGTAATTTGGATGATCACTTAACTCTCATTGAGTTCGCTTACAACAAAAATTATCACTCTAGCATCCAGATGGCTCCTTATGAAGCTCTTTATGGGAGAAGATGCAGATCTCCTATTGGATGGTTTGAGGTTGGTGAACCTGGGTCGATAGGTCAAGATGTGGTTCATTAATCTATGAAGAAAGAGAAGATCATTCAAGAAAGGTTGAAAATAGCGTAGAGTCATCAGAAATCCTATACTAATGTTATGAGAAGAGACTTAGAGTTTGAGGTCGATGATTGGATTTATTTGAAGGTTTCACCCATGAAGGGTGTTATGAGATTTGGTAATAAGGATCGACAATGTAGCCTATTAGTTGGAGCTACTGCCAGAGTTAGTAGTACTCCATCCGGTGTTGCACATTTCAATGTTGAAGAAGCATATGTACGATCCTTCACTTATAATACCTACTGAAAATATTGGTTTTAAGGACAACCTATCTTATGAGGAGATTTTCATTGAGATTCTTGATCGCCAGGTTCGCAAGTTGAGAACCAAGGAGGTTGCGTCAGTCAAGGTATTATGGAGGAACCAGTTTGTAAACGAGGCTACTTAGGAGGCTGAGGAGAATATGAATAAGCGATACCCATATCTCTTTCCTTTTGGAGAAATTCTAGACCAAAGTAATGACTCTTTGTATGACACTTTATAAATTGAAATGCGATGTTGTGTTGAATTGCATGTTGGGTATTTGAGTTGGGTGTTAGATGTTTCCACTTTTAGTTCTACTTAGAGTGATCTCATTCGAGGACGAATGTTCCTAAGAGGGAGATATTGTAACATCCTTCCTTAGAAAGAGCTAGATTTAGAAAGAACTAATTTGGAAAGAGCCAAATTGAAAATTCTGCAAGTTATGCTTAAATTGTGAGTTTTGGGTTGACTTCAAACGACCATAACTTTTCGTACAGGATGGGTTAGGTGGCCCATAAAATATAAAATGAAATTTTTTTGAATCCTCTTTCCAACGCCACCGAGTTTTCTAAGTATCGAGTTTGGATAAGAGAGATATGATCGTTTGAAATCAGCCTGTCCTGTTAAGGAAAGTTACCCGAATTTATGAGGGGTATTTTGGTCTTCTCCTTCCCCTTCAGCTTGAAACGTTTTTAGTAAGGTTTTAGGGGTCTAAACTGATTTGGTTCAGTTTTCACAAATTCTAATTACACTTAGGGTTTTAGAAGAGAGATCAAGAAGAAAAAAGAAGAGAAATGAGGGAAGATTCAAGGCATTCATTAAGGTTCTTGAGTTTTGTTGCGGATTTTCACCAAAGGTTTGATCCCTGAGAGGTATGTGAGTTCTCATAGTGTTGGGTTCATTCACCCACACGCCAATCATATGATTTTATTCCAATTTCATTCTTGAGGTTGAATGATTTGAGTTCTTAATGCATTTTAGTGAAATATCATTCTCAAATCTTGATTATTGAGGTTTGATGAATTCTTGAGGTGAATGTTAGGAGTTTGAGGGTTGTTTTGAGTATATTTTCATGTAATTATGTTGGGTATTTCAATCTGAGTGAGTTAGGAAGAAACAATTCAATTCTAGGCGAATTAGGGCCAAAAATCGAAGAAGAAAATTCATTAGGTTCTCTGGGTAGGGGGATGGCGCGCCGCGTCAACAGTGCGCTAGGAAAAATGTTTTGTAGTTTAGGGGCTAGCGTCCCGTTCCACTCAATGCACAAGGGTCTCCTACCTTCACCATTTTTCCGTCGTTTGGCCCCGTCTCAGTTCTTTTAAAGGATACCTTCATTGCTTTCTTATTCGAACTACTCTAAACTAAATCTAAACATCGAGAGATCAACCTTGTATTCATAATTCCAAATTCAAGCTAGAGTTAAGAGTAAATTCTTGAGAGTTCTTTCGAGAAGTCTTTTACAATCTTTTAAAACTTGTTTTAAGACTTAAGTACTTGAGTATGATGATGAGTAGAGTTGAGTTTCATTTTTCAAAATGAGTATATGGGAACTACGTATTCCCAAGAGTAAATGTTTTTACATTTAAAGTGAGGAGGAAACTTTGATTTCCAAATGAGTTATGAGGAGTTTTAGGTACTATCTCTTATAAGAGAAATCTTTCGAGTAATAATCTCAAAGTTTGAGGATGAGGAAATGTTTTTAAACACATGAGCTTAGTATATTTTTAGGAGTAGTATTGAGCACCGATATAGGGATGAATTCATACAACTCAAAGTCCTCATAAACCATGTAGCCAACGTGGGTAGAAAGGGTCATACTTTTTATATGATTCCTTATTGGTTTTTAAGCATAGCTTAGTGGATCCACTTAGTTGAGGATTTCCTATACTTTGGCATGGTATAGGACAGTTCTGGCAGCATGGGTGAGACACTGTATTATCACATAGCTCATGGTGATGGTTGTCGATTAGAGAATCTCCTAGATAGATTTATTTTGTATTTTACATTCAAATTGAGTCATTATTGTATTTTTAAATACATTTAGTTGTTATCTACTATTTTAAAAGCTTTCTTTATATTGCATCTTTATCACTACTTTATATTAAACTGAGTTGAGGTTGAGTTGAGTTGAGATGGGGTTAGTATGTTTCTTCAGTTCCAAGTTCAAGCTTAAGTCATGTGTTGGATTTCCCCTTACATGCTTGTACATTCCATGTACTAACACCATTTTCCCTGCATCTTTTATGATGCAAATATAGGGAATCAGGATTATCAATCGATGCTCCGTTGATCCAGCCGTGTTCCAGCTAGAGTTGGTGAGCCTCCTTGATTTCCGAATGGTTTCACATTGAGTTTACTTTTTAGCTTTATTATTAGGATGTCGTGGGTCTTGTCTCTACGTCCATCTAAGTTAGTAGAGGCTTCATAGGTAGATAGTAGTAGTTCATGAGTCTTTTTCATTTCCTTTGTCAACGTTGAGACTTGAGTTGCCTCTTTGGCCAGTTGAATGCTTATTTATGAATATTCTGATTCAAGTATTTGAGACATGAGTTAAACTTGATCACTTAGCCACACTTCATAATTAGAAAAATGAGCACCATTACTTTTAAAGTTCTTTTATTGTTTAGTAAGTCTCCTGCTTAGAGTTGAGCCAGGAATATGGTCTTGTTCATCAATTCTACCTACTTGAAGTTACAGTTCTCAAAGTTTCTAGGTCAGATGTTTGGTGTCTTGGAAAATCATGGGAACCGATAAAGAACATCCACAACCTTCTTGTCTACATACTACCTCTATTTTAAGGTATTATTTCATGAGGCCTCGGCATAAATACCATACCCTTCCTTTTTGTGCTAGCTCTTGCACACAAGCTGATGAAAGTGGATCACGAACAGGAAGGGCAGGTATACCACCACTGCCTGCTCTAGCTAATCCAACTCCCTTATAGTTATTAGATTTTATGTATGTAAGAGAAGAAAGTTGCTACAAGAGGAAGAGGAAGAATAGTAAAAACAAAATCCAAATTAGCACGAAATCCAAGCATGCCTGACGAATGTACGATTAGTGTCAGCTTCATGTTTACAAAATTCAGTGTCATGCCCCGAGCCTATACCCTGGATGTAGCTGGCACTCGAGAACCATCGTTGGTCCCCAAGCAAACCTTTGGCCTGATTCACTACACTCAGCGGAAGACTAACTCAACAAAACAAGACTTTAATTTGTAAAGATCAACTCAAAAGTCTAAACAATAGATAAACTCAGAAATGTATGGAAATCTACAAATAGCTATAAGAAGGAAACTCAAGTCTCAAAATATTTACAAGGAAATGGGAAACGACTCCTCAACTACTAGTGTTTATAAAGCCTCTAAATACTATGGTAGATACCGGGACAAGACCCTGGACATCTTAACAAATACTAAAAATAAATATGGAACCCTCCGAAAAGAAAGGAGGCTCACCAAAGCAAATTGGAATGCAAATGGTATCAATATATCAACTGTTGATCACCCTGAATACCTGTATCTGTATCATGAAAAGATTTAGGTTGAATGACGTTAGTACATTGAATGTACCAGCATGTAAGGGGAAAACTGAATCATAAGAAACTAAATTGACACTCTAGGGAAGACATACTCTCTTTATCTCAACTCAAATGGAAAAGCAACAATAAGAGATGCAATATATAAAGTTTTTAAAATAGTAGATCAAACTCAATGATGTAGAAAAATACAGTAATATACTCTTTACTCTTATTTGGGAGATTCTCTAACCGACAACTATCACTATGAGTTACATGCTGATACAACATCTCGCCCACACTGTTAGAACTGTCTTATATCTTTACGGGGTATAGAACACCTCAACTAAGTTTATCCACTATGCTTTGCTTAAAATCAATAAGGAATCATCTAACAAGTATGACCCTTCACCCATGTTGGTATACATGGTTTATGAGGATTTTGAGTTGTCTGAACTCATCCCCATATCAGTCCTCAGTACTACTCCCAATAATATATAACTCATGTTCAAATGTTTAAAAACATAACTCTCTCTAAATTTGAGATAATTACTCAAAAGATCCTCTTAAGAGAGGTGATGCTCAAAACTCCTCATAAACTCATTTGGAAATAAATGTTTTCTCTTGTTTTAAATGTAAACGTTTTACATACTTGAGAATACTTAGTTCCGTTATACTCATTTTGATATATGGAACTCAACTCTCCTCATTCTCATACTCATTTACTCAAGTCTTAAATAAAGTTATAGATAATTGTAAAAGACTTCTCAAAATGATTCAAAACGGACTTCTTGAACTTTCCTCTTAACTTTACCTCAACTTGGAATGTGAATTTTAGAGCTATGATTAGGATATAGGATCTCTCAATGATTAATGAAGGCTTAGATAGTTAGTAATAAGAAGAGAGCAAAGATACGATATAAAAAGGCACTAGCGCGACGCGGAGATGGAATTTAATTTATTTGAGGAAAGATTCTTGAGATAGAAGACTCTGTATCCTCTCTGCGACACAGAAAGGGGGTGATCATCTGAAGGTGCAAAATTTAAAACGTCTCCGTGATGTGGCCCTGGGCTTTGTTATTTGGCATTATTTTCTTCCTCTCCCAACTCGATTCAATTCATACACAATGAAATTCCATTGTCGAAATTCACAAAATTTCATAAACACAGTACATATTCCGTGAAACCTGCACAAAATCTATCAATAGAGTCAACTCATTCGCAAAACCATCACTTCAAGAACTGAAAGACCTCAATTAATAGCAAAAGCACAAGAACTCAATCAATCAACTCCAAGAAAGAATTCATGGTTAAAGATTTACATGATTTGCTGGAGGGCGAACAAACCCAACACTATGAAATCTAACATACCTCGAAAGAACTAATTTCTTTGCGATCTCCCTAAATTTCTTGATGAACTTCTAAAATCTTCGCTTTTCTCCTCTTGAAACGTCTCTCTAAAAAACCTAAGCGTTTAGGAATGAATGTAAACTAATATAAATTAGGTTAGACCCCTATTTGGGTGAGAAAAACGTTTAGGCCTAGTGGGGTAAGTAAAAGACTAAAATATTCTATCTTAAAATGGATGAAATGCCATAACTAGATAGGCTGTACTCAAATGGGCATAACTCTTTCATCCCAGCTCGTAATTTAGAAAAATCGACAGTGTTGGAAAGAAGACTCAAAGACCTTCGATTTGATACCTCATGGGCCACCTTACTCTTTGTGTGCTGACAGTTATGATAGTTTGAATTTGACCCAAAACTCAAAATTGAAGATTTACTTGTATGAATGTCTAGTTGACTTTTCGAAGTACGAGATGTTACAATATCTCCCCGTTGGGAACATTTTTCCTTGAATGAGATCACACTAAACCTAAAGGGTAAGGGGAAGCATCTAACAAGCCCAACTCAAGTACACAACATGCAATTTACATAACTCAGCATGTTAAAAAAACGTGTACTTTACTAAGGATTAGTACCTTGGTTTGGAAATTCTCCAGAAGGGAAGAGATGAGGGTATCTCTTCTTCATACCCTCCTCAGCCTCCCAAGTAGCTTCCTCAGCAAACTGATTACCTTGAATGATGCAACCTACCTGGTTCTTAGCTTGCAAACCTGACGATTAAGAATCTGAACAAGTACGTCCTCAGAAGATAGGTTGTCGTTAATACCAATATGCTCAGTAGGCATAATTAGTGAAGGATCACCCATACACTTCTTCAACTTAGAAATGTGAAACACCAAATGGATTGTTACTAACTCTAACGGTCGCTCCAATTCATAAGCTAGAATGCCAACTCTCTTGGATATCCAGTAAGGACCAATATACCGGGGACTGATTTTCCCCTTTTTGCCAAATCTCATAACACCCTTCATGGGTGAAACCTTCAAGTAAACCCAGTCATCCATATCAAACTCTAAGTCTCTTCTCCTAACATCTGTATAGGTTTTCTGATAACTTTGCGCTATTTTTAACCTTTCTTGAATAATCTTCACCTTCTTCATGGCTTGATGAACCAAATATGGTCCTATCAACTCAGCTTCACCAACCTCGAGCCAACCAAGAGGATATCTACATATTCTCCCATAAAGAGCCTCATAAGGAGTTGTAACACCTCAAACTTAAATATAGGGTTTAGCATGTTAGAACATCAAGGTGTCACCCATGAGGGTCTTCCACGCCCCGTGGTTGGACCGACACTCCGTGGGAAGCCTCGTGGATGATCCCCCAAGAAAATTGCCAAAGGTAGTGACTTATGGCAGGACCCACGTCCCATGGATGGGTCCATACCCTGTAGGTGTGCTCCGTAGATCAAGGGCCAACTTCCAGAGTTTTAGACCCCAAACTATGCCCAACTAGTACGGGACATAGGTCAACCTACGCCCCGTGGTTGGGGTCTCATAGATGGGGTAGTGAGGTAGTTTTTGGTGGTTAAATTTAGGGGTACTTTAGGGCTTTCTGGTTTTAATTAGGATGAGGTAGTGTCATTTTACCCTAGTCTAGACCATCTCTATAAAGACTTTATACCCCTAAATCGAGTCATTCTAAGTCATTAATTCTAAACCCCCAAAAGGAACCCAATTCTCTCTCAAATATTCTCTCTATAGAAAGTGAAGAAGAAGAAGAAGAGGGTCAAGCTAGGTCAAGCCAAGTATCCAATCTTCCAAGATTTGTGGGCTTTGTAATCATGGTATGATGGCTATTTCATTCATGAATTCCTTTTATCCATGAATCCCCCATGTTTTCCCCAATTTAGAAGAAGAACTCCCCAAGTCAAACTAGGGTTTATTCTAATGTTATGGGTTATGATCCAATAAAGTGGATTATGATTGTTTATGGTTGTTTACGATGGAATTACATGTTTTTAGTATGATTATACATGTATTCATGATTAACCTATGAATCTAGAGTGAATGGGATATAGTTGGGTTTTATGCCATGAAAGGGGAAATTGTGGGCTTAGATGTGATCTTCTAGGATTGATGAATTACATTATAGATTTCTTGAGATGGAAGCACGTAGACATGAATTGCTTATGAGTAAAGCTTGTAGACATGAATTGACTAAGATCAAGTATGTATGATGAACTATGAGTTGTAAGGCTTGAGATTAGGATTGCCTTGAGACTAAGGTATGAATGATTAATGATTATTATTAGGGCTTTTAGAATGAATATTATATGTTGAATTATGACTAGTAGGGCTTGAGAGTAAATCTAACATGATGAGTTAAGACTAGTAAGGCTTTGAGAGGGAGGCTATATGATGAATGTTGAATTGTATATGGTATTTTGTGGAAGGCTTACCCACATGATCTATATTATGAATGTATGCACGTCTTATAGAATCTATGTAAATGCTTTAAGAACACTTTGAGAGTAAAGTGTTAATGAACATGATATTGATGTTGTGTTCGTGAAAGGACATTCTCATGAACACATAATGAACATGATGTGAAAGGTTTTCTCACATAATGAAGATTCTAAGGTTGAAAGGCTTTCTCACCTAACCGAATCAAATTCTTAGCACCGAGGGGATGTTGAAATGAGATGGAAGTCTTGTACATCAGTTGAGTCCGGGCTTCCCATGTATGTCTTATGAGATGGAAACCTTTTACATCAGTTGAGTCTGGGTAACTAGTAGCAATCTCTGTATCCCTTCATGAACAGCTTGACTTGGTAAGACAAGACCATGCATTGTAGCTTGAGATAGTAGAACTCATGGACAACCTTGAATTGAGAAATCTTACCCTTCCAATGTAGCTTGAACTAGCTTGCATCATATCTTGACTTGGTGAGGCCACACCATTTCATGATAGCTTGGATTGAGCAATAGTACCCTTCCTTTATTATCTTGGACTTGCGTGAGAGTGTTGTTTCCATGATAGCTTGGTCTAGCATAGTAAGTGCTTTTCCTTGATAGCCTTGAATTGGTGAATCATAACCATTCATGAGAAATGATGTGTCATGGACAAGTAGAGGGATATTCTACCATGACTAGTAAGAATGACTAAAGAGGGACAAGTCCCTAACCAAAATAGCATGTGTATGATGAAACAAGATTACTTCAAGGAAGTATTGTAAGAATGTTTCTATATGAGATTCATTGCATGATGTATGCTTAGCTTGGATTGTTGCTATAGTTGCCTTTCTTGATATGTTTGACTAAAGGTCAATGTTCCCTTGTCTATGAAAAATAAGCTAAGGATGAGATCAAAAGATGATGAATATGAATGAGGGCCTAAAATGGTCTGCTTAGTATGGGTGAGATTTATGGGGTCTTATCCATGCATTGCACAAGCATGCTTTGAGGGTACTTATGAAGTGTTTCTCTTATATTATGTTTATCTAGATGCATTGATTATGCCTATGACTATGTTGTTATCTCTTATGCCTATCGCCTATGCCTTATGTTGATGTCTCTTATGATTATGGTATATGTCTTATGTTGACTAATGCCTTTATTATGCTTATGTTGATGATTTATGCTAGCCATCATATTTAGTACATTATTGTACTAACGCATACTCTTGCCTACATTCTTATCAAATGTAGGGTCCGACGATATTGACTTCCATTCTCATGGCTAGAATCATAGTAGAAGCAAGCAAGTGAAGGTTTGGTGAGTCCTCATAGCATCGAGGACTTGATCACCCTTTTGTTTTGTGTCGTTCTTTTATGTTAGAACTTTTGTATGGGCTGTGTCCCTAGACTGCTCATGTTTTAGATGGTTTGAGATAATGTTAAAGACTTCCGCTTCGTTTTATGAAACTTTGATTATATTGGAAAAATGTTTTAAATTTCCACACCATTTTCTATTATCTTATGTTATAAAAGCTAAGTGACTTGTATGAGGCCTCTCGGGGTCTTGTACTCCATATTACGTCTAGGGTGTACCCCTGGGTTGTGACAGGAGCCATTGGGATGCTAGAGTGATAACTATTGTTATATGCGAACTCTATGAGATGCAAGTAATCATCCCAATTACCCTTGAAGTCTATGACACATGACCTCAACATATCCTCTAAGGTCTGAATCGTACGCTCTGCTTGACCGTCAGTCTGAGGATGAAAAGTAGTACTCAAGTTTACCTTCGAACCTAAACCTTTTTGAAAAGACTTCCAAAACTGAGGGGTTATATTGTGTGCCTCTATATGAAATGATATATACAAGAACTCCATGAAGTCAGACTATCTCTTGAATATATAATCTGGCATAATCTTCTAGTGAATTGGTAGTCTTTACTGGCAAGAAATAGGCTAATTTAGTCAACCGATCTATAATCATCCAAATCCAATCATGTTGCCTGCTGATGAGTCCACGATTTGGACTCATTTAGGGCTTTATTTGGATATATTTTGTGTCCTCAAATGCTTGTTTTGTGCCAATAACTGATGTAAAACCCTTGATTTCCAGGTATTTGGATTGAGGAACAAAGCATGGACACTAAATTGCAAAAAGGAACGAAGCGAGCTGAAAGAGCGAAGAAATGAAGGCCTGGTGATCGTTGAGTCCCTTTGGTGAGTCGCCGAATGGCCATTACCTTGCCTAAAGTTCCAGTGTGCCAGGCCCTGAAGGAAAAAATCAAGTTGGCGAGAGAAAGGAGCAGTCGACGGATCACCGAATGGTTCCGCAATGTAGTGTTGGATGGCCCAAAGTTATAGAACTTGAGCATGCTGAAGGCCAAAGCAAAAAGGCGTTGGAACTGACCAAATGGCGGATCGCCGACCTGTTCAGCGAGCCCAACTTACTGCGCCGAATGGTCCTTCACAGCATATTTTTGGCGACTATAAATACATTTTCAAACATTATGCTTAGTATCAAATTTTATTCTGAACATTCATTAGAGTAATTTTTGAGTTTTGAACTCTGAGTTTTTGTGACAACTTTTCCTTACCTTTGAAGAATTGAAGTTTTCCATTTTTGAGAATTTAGAAGTGGGTCTTTGAGATTCTTCAACTTGGACCTTTGTAAAGATGAAATTAATCTTACCCAACTGATGGAAACATAATTTGGTAACAATTTCTATCTTTTTATGATGTCAAGCTAAAACCCCAATTCTTGGGGTGTGATTATGGGTTGATTTAGCTTGTGGGTATTGTTAATTGTTAGTTTAAATGCTGTTTAGAAGGGATTTCATTCCATAATTGTGGTTTAATTTAAAGGGTTGTAGTTACAAATGCAATTCTACCTTCGTGTTTTTGGCTTGCTCGAGAAAGAGGTTTGAAAACAAAGATTACTGAATTGATGGTCTGTGGGTATTGAGTTGTCATGGATTCAGCTCAAGAGAGTGAATCCTAAACCCTTTTCCACACATTCAGTAAGTGAATGGACTAAAGTGTAGGCTGTTTTTATTTGCATGCTTGTTGGTGTTCGAGAGAAACCAACTTGATTCGGCGTAAATTGTTCGAGAGAAAGTTTATCCCCACTAAAGTCTAGCATATTCACTGATTTACAACTATTTACTAACCGTTGCAATCACCCATTTGTCTACCTTAGCCTATAATCTAATCACATCCCAAGAGCTAGTCTCATTATTGTTAAATTCGTGTTATTTGCTGTTGTTGTAGCTGATAGATAAAACCAAATCCCCCTTATTTGACACTCGTGTTACCCCTTAATTTGAACTATGTTTCCTTCGATAATGTCTATTCCTATGATTGACTTGAACATATTCGTACTTTACTCTTGAATCTTAAACACGTACCACTCCCTGTGGGATTCGACCCCAACCCATTTAGTTGGGTTATTATACTGACTAACGATTGTAGACTCTTAGAACTGGATTAAATGTCATTGATAACGTTAATCAAAATGGCGCTGCTGTCAGGGAGCGGTGTTGGTTAAGATTCTTTAGTTAAGTTGAATTTTGTTCTTGCTAGTTATAGTTGAATCTACTTACTTTTAGTTTTGGTTTTATTGTTCTTTGTTGAGCAGATAAATTGAGCATATCTGGTAGAAACGGTGACCAAATGGACCACTCTCCTTTGAGATTGATGAGTCTTAGGGATGACATCCTAACCTTTAAGCAATTGGAGGGTAAGATCATTTATGAGTTGTGGCAAAGATTTAAGGCCTCTTGCATCAGTGCCCAACTCAAGGAATTCAAGAAAAGATGCTTATGGAATGCTTCTACAGGGGTCTTGGCCCGGAAAATAGAGGAGTGGCTGACTAAATTTCTCCGGGTGGTCTCACAAGACTACCCTACACAATAGTAGCCTAACTCCTCGATCGCATGACTGAGACCAACCAAGAAATAGAGAAAGACCACTATTTGGCCACACTATTAACTCAGCTGGATGATTTGGCCAAAAAGATATTCGAGGTTGAAGTCCAGTGCAAAAGGAAATATAGATACCTACCCCCTCATGAGCGGAGAAAGCCTAAGGACAATGAGGTAGACGTGTCGAGGAAACGCTCTCAATCATTTTCCAAAAGGGCAATGAGCATGATAGAGTGCTGGAAGAGATAAGGGAGAATGTCGAAATGCTAAATCAGATGACTGCCTCTCATTCCAGATCTATCAAGCTAATTGAGACCCTGATGGGTCATGTATTGCCTCATCTCTACCTAAGACAACAAGAGGGGTTGCCTAGTGACACTAAGGTCAACCCCAAGAATGAAGTTTGAGTGAGGACTTGCGCCATGCCACGACGTTAACTAAGGCGCTTCTTGGGAGGCAACCCAAGTTTTACTGTTTTTATTTTGTTTTAGAAATAATCGTGTGTTGATTTTTGTAGGTTGAAGTGTAAGATGTGATTGAAAAGTGCAGATTGGTAAGCAAAAAGTCCAGTCGGTGACTCACTGAAGAGGTCGGCGAGCCCGACTTGGACTGCCGTTGGACACAAGGAATTCTAGGGTTTGAGTCTGTAAAACTCGGTGAGCCCAGGAGCAGATTGGAAAATCGCCGACCTGATGATTTTGTCCGCCGTTTGGACTCCCACATTAACTGGAGGTCTTGTAAAACTCGGCGAGGTAAATGCCCACTCGGCGTGTCACCGAGTGGGTCGACGAGCAATACTTAAGTCACCGAATGGGCAAGAACTGAACGGTTTTTAAAGGCAAATAGTTCAAAAGTTCAAATTCTTTCACATTCCCTCAATTTTCAACTTCCCAAACTCACACCCGCACTACATTTTCCTATTTTCTTGCGGTTTTTATCTCATTTTAGACGTCAAGTTTGTGTTCGGAGTTGAATTTCTTTGCCGCCTAGCTTTTCAACTTGTTTAATCGGCATATATGGTTGGTTTTCCAAACCCCAAATTTATATTTAGCGATTTTTACTCTTATACAATGATTTCTTATCTTAGGGATATGTGCTGGGCCTCTCTGATCGTAATTGTATATGTGTGTGCTTATTTTAATTTGAATATCGTGCCTAGAATGCCTATATCGTAATTTCCCAAATGTTGCATGCCTTAAAATTGGTCAAAATTGTTGGGTGTTGCTTTGTTGATGTTGGGTCTAGTCGGGTGAAGTCTAGGTAACCCACATTTGTGTTAAAAGACATATTTTGCCCGATGATGGAGCGTTTGACGTCATTCATAAGGGCAAAAGTCGTCAAATGGCCAAATTTGGCCAAATCGAAAGAAGTCTGAGTATCCCGGGGGCATGGGTGTAATGGGTCTTGGTTTAATTGAATAGGTGCATGCTTTGATTTTGTTTTCCGGGGCTACGGGGTTGAATTTGGAAGTCGGGGTTGAGAGTAGGCACGTTGGGTCGTTTG
>JAJOON010037535.1:0-10262 GCA_029582645.1 Solanum megistacrolobum
GAGAGAAATATTAGGGTGTGGGCTATGTTTGGAGGAAAAATGAGTGAAGAATTTGGTTTCATTGTGATTTGATGGAAAAAAAATGGATCCAAAATGGTTGGAAGGAGCTATTTTATCAAACTTAAACATGGTTTCAAGGGTGCGATTGATAAGAATGAAAATACTTTTCAATTTTTTTGTTACTCAAAACTTTTGATAAACTCTATTTTTTAAGATTGAAAAAAATGACTTCTATGCTAATAAAACAAATCTTCATAACTGACGTCTATTATCTTTTTCCTACCCTCCAACCCATCCGGCCATCGATCCCCACCACCCTACACCTTACCTTCACCCTCTAGCATCCCCGTAGCTTTCATCTCCATCACCCCACACCTAACCTTCCACCCTCTACACTCATAGAGTTTTTCTAGAAAACATTTTCCTTCATACCAAACACAACAAAAACTCATGTTTTTTTCTACATGGATTATTGTCTTAATTATTTATATGTATCTATAATCATTATTATGAAAATTAAACTTGTATATATGATGTTTGTGTGACAGATGGTCTAAGGTTGGACTCTCATACATCTTCATGGAAAATTCAGCTGAGCAAAAGGCAGCAATTATAAAAAGATTCATTGATACTACAGTGAGTGTGGGGAGAAAAGAGATCCTAGATGGGTTTAGGGCATGATTACGTGTCGTAATTGAGAAAGAAGCTACTCCTGCTACAAGATCAAATGCTACTACAAGCTTGACTCATGGCTTTATTAATTCTCTGCAGCCTTGTTTTTTGGCCTCCTCCAAACTCTTACCAGTTATGAATTTAACTTATTTTGCTAAGTATGTCAATCATGGTTATGCCGCCTACATTTCACTTGAAGATGTTCAAAATTCTGAGAACTACACTCACGTTGTGATTTATTCTCCTAGATACCGAGTTATTCATAGGTATATATACTTACATGATCTCGATCTCTGTCTATTCAGAGACTATATATCTCGATCTCTATCTGTTTAGATACTATATATCTCGATCTCTGTCTGTTCTGATAGTCATGAATATATATATACATGGACTATGAGTTAGATCCAACATCCTCCTGAAACTCCATTGTCATCTTCGATCATGTCTATCTCAGTTTCCTCTGTAGGAACAAGATCTAAAATCGAAACGTTAAAATTGGCATCTTCGATCATGTCTATATCAATTTCCTCTATAGGAACAAGATCTAAAATCGACATCGGCATCTTCGGTAGGTAACTTCAGTAGTTTTTAAATCGAGGTCCCTTTTGACAGTTCAAGAATGTCAAAATTGAGGCTAGTAGTTACAATCAATATTTTTTATGGAAGATATGTGTGCTTGGTATATGGATGAGAACACTAGTACACAATTATGAGGATAGTTTGACATATTCACAAATTTTTCCACATGTCAATTTTCTATTACTTATTTAGATGTTCTATCTCTCATGCAAAGAATAAGTAGATTGATTATAATGATATCATTTTAATGATGAAATAATAGCATCAAACTTTGGAAGGAAAAATGACATCTCACAGTGGTAAGGATACATTAATTTGTAGTGTACTATAAAATATTCCTTTCAATATTATTTAGTAATTGTCCCTCCCAAATGTGTAATAAAAATGTTACACAAGATTTTTGTCAGATTCTTTTAGAACAATAAAGAATCTGCCTGAAGGTTAGGACTATTATGGTTATAGTACCTGTTATGATATTATGGTTTATATGGAAGATAAGAAACAATAATCTTCATGGTGGATAGTTCCCTTATGAGAAGGTAATTCATGATATAAGTGATTCCAATCATAACTTTATCTTCTTAAACTTTCCTTTATTGTAAAATTTATCTATGAAATGGCCTCATATGTTACGATTTTCGGAAGAATGAAAGTCAAGTTAATGACATATGATTGTGAGAAGAATCCCTCTTCTGTTGGATAGTTTATATGCAACACAAATAATGCATCCAAGGTAACCCTGGTCCTAGTGCTACTGCTATTTGTGTAAAAAATAGTGGGATAATTATTTTAGGGGTGAAAGGAAGAGAATTATTGATTTCAAATATCTTATTACTGAAGTAGTAACAATTAGGGAAAGAAACACATTGACTAATTTTTTTTCCAACTTATCTATTCATTTTACAGGTATATACATGATAGAGAATTTTTAAGATATTTCACTTCTAGCAAAGAGAACCATGAACATGTTTAAAATGAGTTTGCCTTATTTAAGACTTGGTCAAATAAAAAACATATAACTCTATATCAATGTTCATTTATCACATAGGTTGCATCATTGGGAGCTGGAAAATAGTTTATCAATTAATGACCAACCTAAAGTTAGTTCATATAAACTGTTAAATATTCCACTAACTAAGAGATTAAGGTGAACAATACTAATTGACTACTACTTAAGTATTTAAGTGGTTGATATTATATTGTTTTAACATGCAACTATCTGATTTTATTTGTTGTTTTAGGGTTATTTAGCTAATATTTACTCATTTATCATACATCCTTACTTTCTTCCCATTGTTTGTGGCATTAGTCTCTTTGAGATTCATTCTATTAAGGGAGAATAATGGAGAGGGTCAATGAGTTCTTAACAACTAATTCTCTCTAAATTTTAAACAGTAACTTAGTTAGAGATTACTATTGTTCTAGTTTCTAGAATTTATTTTTATTAGTGTAACGACCCAACCCACAAAACCGTGCGGGAACCTACTCTAATACTTATATAGGAAACCACTGAACCCCAAACTTAACCTTTACATAGAGCATGTCCCACATGATCACACACAAATTCATATCTGAGTCCATCTCACCTTTCAAGTAACCAGGACCACTCAGGGATCCCTAAAAATCATCCAAAGTATTTAACATGTAAATATGGTCTACACAAGAACCATCCTAATATTTAAACACAAACCTGGCTACTCATGGACTAACATGTCACAAATATAACATAATAAATAAACTTAGCTCTCTCATAGAACCGACACACAAACTGTTAGTGTATTGGCATGGTATCCGAGCAAATCATTGTTAGTACATACTAGTCGTGGCATTTGAGCCAACCATTAGTTTTATGTATCGATATGGTACTCAAGCCAACCATTAATATTCCTATAACACCGAAGTTGGAAAGTCAAATTGGAAAGGAAAACTTTCATTTGTTTGGCTATTTCTTCAAACCCATGAGACCCATCTATAGTTCGTAGGAGCATCTATGAGTCATAGATAGCATTCGTAGGAACTAAGTTGAGATTTAGAAAAAATTGAGTTTTCAAAGTTGGGTCTATGATTGAGCAGGATGGGTCGTAGGATGAATTACATGTCATAGTAAATGCCCGTAGAGTTGATTCAGACTTGGTAAAATTTTGGACTCAAAGCTGAGGATTACGGATAATGTCTACGGACTGTAGTCACAGTTCGTAGGACTAACTCGTAGGAATTTCCCAAGATTTTAGGCCCCACTAAGTGATTCGATAATTGACTAGTATGGGGCGTAGAAAGGTCTACAAACTACCGGTCGAAACTGTAGGTAACTTCGATAGTTTTTAAATTGAGGGTGTTGTGGTCCTTTCCTACCCACCGAAACCTAAACTTTTTTTTTGGACCTATAACTTCCGTATAACCTTTTTTACTCTTAAAACTAAGCCTAATTTCTTCCATTCACTTAAAATTCTCTAATTCTCTCTTAACCTTCAAGGTGAAGAACAAGAGTTTTAAAGGATTCAAGGCCTCAATATCCATTGCCTTTTGGGCTTTGATTATCAAGGTTGTGGGAATTCACCAATGGATTCCTTTCATCCATTGGGTCCCAAAAGAACTTCAATCTCCCCTTCAATTAGGGTTTTATGTAAATCTTCATAGACCCTTTTAGTATGATTCAATTGATTTTGTTCTATCTTATTTTGCATTATTTAACCTAATTACATGATTTATAATTGATTTCATATGGACCCATGCTTTTTGCTTTGAATTTTACCTATGAACTATGAACAATGATCATGAATTGATATGAGATTTTGTGCATATTTTATGAAAGAATGAAGTTATGATTTAAGGATGCTTTTAAGTTAAGTATTCATGATTTGTGAAAGTTTTTCTCACAATTTGAAAGGAAATCATGATTTTTTATGCTTAAGAAGGTAAGTCTTTATATGAATAAAGTTATGAAATCATGGTTTTGAAAGAAGCTACTCTTATACGACTTTATTATTTGGATTGGTATTGCGATTATTCCTTTCCTAATCTTATGCTTTGATAACTGACTTTATCTAATTCCATTGGGATTTAACTTAACACAACGAGGACTTTGAGGTGGAGGCTCAAATAGGGTAGTCTCTAGTAGCACTCTTTAGTCCCAAACTACATGTCCCTATAGGATTGTCTTAAATAACCTAGTTAGTGGATCCACATAGCCTTGATGATATGATACATCGTTCTACCTTGGTAATGGTCTATTGTTGGTTAAAGCTAATATCCTAAAAAAGAACTATGATTTCCCTTAAAGATTTATGTTATGTCCTTGTACTAATGCATTGGCCTTGTTTCATGTTTTCTTAAGATCATGTTTTTCCTAATGTTTTAAATGTTCGAATTGGTCATGCATTACATGTTTTAAGCCTATTAAGATATTTTTGAGATCGGTTCTGACGTCGAACAGGTTTTCGACCCGAAAAGCTCCACAGAGCTGTCGTATGCGGGTACTACGAGGCCCACGACCGAGGGGCTTCAATATGAGCTTCGAGAAAAGAATGCAAAGCACACTAACCTAACTCAATGAAGGCGACTGCCAGCACTGACTCGGGACTCCCACGGGTAATAAGAAGCTTAAAAAATGAAGCCCATTTTTTTGAAATCCCACTATAGTAATGCCACTGAACAAACTTGGTTGACGAACATAGTTTATGCGCCGCTAATGTAGCTGCGATCACATAAAAACATAAACTTTGAGGCTCAATAGCTAAATACATGGCAATTGAATCATAAGCCGAGATCATAAAGAGCATACCGCGAGTAGGAAAACAAACTGTCCAGCCTTTCAAGCCCTACTAAGTAAAGGGGGATGCGTTGTTGGCTGAAAAATTAAAATCTGTATGTCCAATTTGAATCTACCTCAATGGATCCCTCGTTACTGCCTAGAGGAGAAGAATAGGTAGGGATGACAGGATTTGAACCCGTGACATTTTTTACCCAAAACAAAGGCGCTACCAAACTGCGCTACATCCCTTTCCATTGGTCTACAACAGTGTCATTGTAGAGAATCCCTCGAATTGGCATTACTCTAATAGCGAAATGCCCCAGAAAGGTTGCAATAAGAGAGAGAACGCCCGTCGCGTCAGCCTTTTCCCAGTGTGCGGAGCCCCAACGAGGAAGGTGTTAGTGCTTTATCATTGGGTCAATAATGCTAATCCCTCTTTTTGTGCTACTCCTAGGGCCGGGCTGCTTCAGAGCTTCAGATGCCAACCAGTCGGCCGCGATCTTACCTTCTCTCTTCTCTATGAGTATGCTTACAAAAGCACTGCCAATCCCTTTGAACAAGATTCCTGCAAGCTTGGATCAGTTGTGCTTGAGGGTGATTAGAGGTGAGTCCTCTCTTCCTGGTCCTATCGAACCAGACACTGAATACCTGGGGATGGCTAGGGCTTTCGAATCAAAGCATGGGGATGTAATTCAGGAGGTATAGTTCATCTAAACATTCATCTATAACAAGAATAATAGATGCAGACATTCTGGAATCAGAAACTGGAAAAAAAACCAGGTCGGTTTTGGAAGATATGGCACTAAAAGTTGTAGAGTTGGTCGTCTTTCATATCGAGCCATTGAAGCAGCGCATCGTGCTATAATCGGACACTTCCATCCAGTTAAGCCAATAACATATCTAGCAAAAGCTTCAGTAACACCAGCTACTTTTAAACCTGAGTTTGGTGTGCCTTTAAGAGCCAAGAACTTTCTTTCTGAGAATTTTCTACTTAAATTGAATTGAATTGGAATTTTCAATAGATACAAATGGAAAGAAATTGATAAAACATCTCTCCCGAGATGAAAGAAAAGATTGGCAATTTTTCTTTTAAGAGCTATCGCCCCAATAAAAAAAGATTTAAAGAAGAGAAAAAGTTTTGCCTTGTCCTTAGATAGAAGAAGAAGAGGAGAAGCAAGAATGGCAATAACCTCCACTATTTCCGCTTCGGAATTGCTACTAGAAGGGAAAATCTCTTTAGAGAAGGAAAGTCCTAATCAAACCATTCAGCTAGGGCCGGATAGTAGTCTGAAACCGACTTCGGCTTGGGCCGTGTTCTCTAAAACCCGATATAGGATATTTTTCGAAGTGAACATCCTTCTTAGTAGCAGGGTCCGTGGAGAAGAACCAAAACATAATGGTTCCGCCTACTCAAAACTAAGAGGGGATGCCGCCTACTACTAAAATCCCGGTTTTTGCAACAGTTGCGTTGACGTCACTGGGACATCTACCGCTTGGATCCTGCCTTGTTAGTCATCCGTAGAGCTAAAGGGATTTATGTGTTATTTATCCATTCCTACTTTTTTTATGCCAATGTTGGTGACTGGAGATAACTCTCTTTAATTATTCCTGGAGCTAGTCAGCTTGTTGTAGTTGCTATGGTAAACTGGAGTGAAACGAGTTGGCACTTAAAGGGCGTAACCAACGGGAGGCTCTCACCCTGTCCCCGACATTGTTCTCCGACGATGTCCCCTGGGCAAAAGGATCTTTCTACGTTTATGCATATTTTCCTCATATTTAGTACATTATGTGTACTAATGCATACTTGTGCCTACATTGTCTCATAATGTAGGGCCTGATGCTCTTTCTCCTCTCGCTCATGGCTAGTAGTTTGTTTTCCTGTGAAGATTAATGAGTCCTCATATTCCGAGGGCTATTTTACCTATGCTACATTTTTTTATGTATTTAGTTTTCGGACTTTGTACGCTATGTATGAGTTATAGCCCAACCACTCTTATGTTGTTTAGAATGGCTTGTCAAGACATAGTTATGATTCCACATTTTTGATAAAACTCTCTTTCATGATATGAGATGTCCTAATTAAACTCTCTTATTGTATATTTTATTATATTGGATGTATGTCAAGTGGCTTGTGTAGGGCCTCTCGGGGCCTTATATGTAATGTCACGTCTAAGGTATACTTTGGATCGTGACAATTTCATATTGGCGTGGTACCCGAGTCAACCAGCAATGACAAATAGCATGCACAATCACAATTAGAGTGAACAACCCCACTGGGAGCCACAAGTAAATTAAATAGATTTATTCTATGAGATTATCAACATGAAGTGAATTCACATTCAACATTTATTTCCTAAACATGAATTACACGCGCATTTCACATGGATTAGTCAATATGAACACACAACTACTTATATACACCTATATATCAATAGCCCAATACTAGACCCATTATGAGTACAATTTCATTCCTTGGAAAAAAGCCTTTATAGTCTCATGAATTAATACTCTTCCCGTTTATTCAGTTTTCCTTAATTACCACAAGTCTTAGAAATGGTAACTAGAAATTGCATAACACTTAACCTACGATCATCATCAAACCACCCCAACAAGAAAACACAATGTTAACAATCAAGAACTAGAAAACCTAACCCTTAGTCATTATCTTTCCTCGGCTTAATAGCAATAACTACAACCTTTAGCCATTCAGAATCTGTGCTTGAAAGACTATGCATGAAATCTCCCGTCCATCTACAAGATTATTATGAAATAGAATATTCCGTTAAGAAAACCTAGCCTATTTGGGGCAAAGCAAATGCTGCAGAAATTTGATCGCGGACTTTATCTCCTTTTGTGAAGTTTTTAGTTTATTTTTGGCGTAAAATAATAATACAATACAAAATCAATCACAAATGGCCTAAATATTTTCAAATTATATAATAATCCCAAACGTTAGGCCAACCTCATGATTCTCCCACCTAATATATGTCTTTCCCACTGTTAGTTCACCTAGGTTTACTAACATCATGGTTACATTAGTGCCTTATGGTAAATAAAATAAAAAATTACCTTTTCTAAGAACAACCCAAGGTGCTACACCCTAAAATCTTCAAAAATCCACATTTTCCCTACCTTAGGATGAATTCACCCCCCCCCCCCCGATCACAAATATCTTCTCTAAGGCCTAAAACTTGAACTACAAAAGTAGGCGATAAGATTACTTACCTTTATGAAAATTCCTCATGAAAAGCTGTCAAATTTGCCTTAGATCACCCTTTTTCTTATCCAAAACGTTCTTGGGTGAATATGGGCAATTTTAGGGGTTTTTCCTACATTTACAACAACTTATCCCACTATAGCAGCATGTACCGACTATTTTTCTTAGTCATAATGACATGACAGGTTGTTACAATAGATACTAATTTACTCATCGCTCGTTCCCGAATGATCACACAAGAAATAACTGGGCTAAGTCAAGAAGAAAGTAGTGCCCGACTCCTCAAACAAATGAGGATGTTTGTCCCGGAGGTCCTCCTCAATATTTCAAATAGCTTACTCAACTATATAATGCTTCTATCAAACCTTTACCAATCTAATTTCCTCTATTCTCAACTGGTGGACATCATAATAAAGCATAACAACTGACTCTTCTTCATATTGTAGATCCTTGTATAGCACTATCAAGTCTCACTTGATAATGTACTCCCCATCCCGTGGTACCTTTTTAGCATGGATGCATGGAACACTGAATGAAATATAAATAACTTGGTGGCAAGATAACCTATACACTACTAGCCCTACATTGTCAAGAACTTCAAATAACCCAATATGCCGAGGGCTATGTGTAACACCTCGTATCCGAAAATAGACCAGATTGCAGATTTCTGGTGTTGCAGGTGGCACTCACGGGCACCATCCACGGACCGTAGGAGGACCCACGATCAGTCCTACAGGTCCGTGGTTCGATCCAGTAACCTCCCCCAGAACTGAGCCAGAAATTCGACTAACTGTTGACCCACGCCCGGACCTACGGTCTGTAGGTCAGGTCACGGACCGTGGTTCGTGATCGTGGATCGATGCCCCTAAAGCCCAGCTTCAGAACCGATTGACGGTTGACCAGCACGGACCGTTATTCGATGTACGGTCCGTAGGTCTGACCGTAGGTGAGGGTAGCAGCCAGTTTATCTGAAAATTGTGATTGGGTCAACTTCAGATGGTCATAAATCTTAGCACAAAAGGAATTATGTGTCCCATTACCTATGATATGATAGATAATTGAATCCTCTTTCCAACGCCACCGAGTTTTCTTAAATCCGACCTCCGAGTAAAAAGTTATGCTCGTTTTAGTGAAGCCCTGGCAGGCAGACTCGACCGACGACTCCAATCTACGGACTGTCGATTGACCTACGGCCCGTCAGTCCCGTCCGTCGGTCACTCCGACAGCACTTAAGTCAGGGGTCTTTTGGTCTTTTCCTATTTCGTTTAACCCCTAAGGTACGTCGTTTAGACCCTAAATCATGAGGTTTTAGTCAGTTTAAGCCTAGAAACTATAACTTATCCAAGTCAAATCATTAATCAAAACTTAGAAAATCAGAAGCAAGAGAGGAGAAAAAGGTCAAGAACGCAACAAGTTTTCTTCAGTTCCAGCCCAGAAATCAAAGGATTTCTCCGTGAAATTCGTCACCAAGTATGTGGGATTTTACTAGTGGGTTCCTTTCGCCAATTAGGTCCCTAGAATTCAGTCATATTCTTGATTCCATGATTATGAACAAACTTAGGGTTTCTAGAATTTCAAAAGATCATTAGGAATTAGTAATTTAAATGTTCCAAATCAGATTATCATGTTATTTCTCAGTTTCTTGCATGAATTTCAGAACCCTAGCTATGTATTTCTTTAGTTCTTGAATTACACATGCTAGGTCAGATATCTCAGTTATTCAGTTATACATGCCTCAGTTATTAATGCATCATTATCTGATTAATTGTTGCATTCTCAGTTTGCATGTTCAATTTTGAGCTGTCCAGTATTTTACAGAAATTCAGTCATAACTAGTTAACCACTTAATTCATTGGGAGTAGCATAATACCAAGTTGGACTAGGGTTCATCATACCCATATAGTCCCAGAACTACGAGCCACGTAGGTGTAAGTCCCCTCTATGGGCAACATCAGTTTAGTGATCACGCCAGCATGCCTCTATACCTCTGGCAGGGTATATTGGGTCCTCTTGATGGGGCGTATACATCGGACTCCACAT
>JAJOON010037537.1:0-13620 GCA_029582645.1 Solanum megistacrolobum
TTTTTACAAGGAGTGGGCTAGAATGTCCTTATTCAAAGCAACGTACCACACAAACAGTTAAACACACAAGTAAACAGACAAATATCGCGTCTTAAACATGCATGTGATCCTTTTGCGCCAAGGGTAGGCCTAGCGAATTGAATGATGTATTACGCCATTTAAAACAAATTGTTGCACCCCAAAACAGAAATTCATAAATAATTAGAGAATTCATTACAAAGTTGACAAAAAGGGATACATCTTCTAGGGAAGGGATAAACTGCAAATACAATAAAATCAATCCCACACAGGGGAATAAAATAACTAAAAGTCTGAAGGTCCCGCTCCTCCTCTCGCTTTTACCACTTCTTCACAAATGAGGAACTTGCTAGTTATCACATGCGGCTCGGCGAACACAGCTTTGGAAGACATCCATACACCCTGGAGAGTGTTAAGTTGATCATCCAAATTTGAATCCAAACGTATCAGGCAGGCTCTTGCGTTAGTTAACTCTTGTGTGGCAAAGGCTAAGGCCCTTTGGCTTTCATATTCTCGATGTTGGGACTCTTGTTCCCTACGCATGTATTCTTGCTCCCTACGTTGAAACTCTTGCTCTCTTCGGTCCCATTCTTGCAGAAAGTGGTAGGCTTGGATTTGAAGCATTACTTGGACATCTTCAATTTGTCGGCCCATGCGTGGTGTCGATTCAAGTGTACCACGTAGATCGTCCTACAACCATTTTTTGTATTCGTCAGCATACCCAGCTTCATACCTGTTTCCTGCCATGCTTTCCTTTAGGTTGACTCGCCCAGCCCATTCTTGGCGAATATCCCTGGCGTAAGGTATCTTGTCGCACCCGTTGTAGTCAAAGACGTAGCGACTAGTGTCTCATTTGAAAGGTAGAATTTGTCTTCTGCCGAATTGCCGCATTACCCTGCTAGGGTTATAAAGTCGTACTCCCTTAATGCCATGAAGGATTAAGAAAGGACACTTAGCCCCCTGAACAACTATTTTTTCTGACATGAAATCTTGAAACATCCATTGTACGTTTCTTTCTTTTATGTCATGGAAGATTTTAGCCCATGCTTCCCTCATGTTGTGGATCTTAAATCTGTTGATGCTCTAATGTAACTCGTAGTAGTCGAGATGGCTTTCTTGTTGTGGTTTGTCCAATTTTTGCTTATGAGTCTTGTATGTTTTCACTAAATGTTTAGACATCCACCATTGCAACAAGATATTAAACCCCTGAAAAAATGGAAACTCATTTTTGCATTGACCCAAAGATAGGTAGATGTCGGCCAGAATGACCGGGGCCAGGTTGAAGTATTTCTTGACTTGTCCTTTCTGACCAACACCCTCGAAGATGGCGTGTGTAACCATGACAACCCGAGTATCAATTTCATTCCCTTCGCCCTGAGGGAATACCATCGTCCCTAAGAGTCATATGACAAATGCTATAGTTTGAGTTTGATTCCAACTACTGCGACTGAGAAATTCAGTTGGAAAATTCTTATAATAACTCTCGTGACCCCATCGTTCATAGAATTTCACAAATGGAATACTCGAGGTGTCTAGTCAGTCTGCATTTACCAGTAATAACATATTTTTCAGTTCTGTGCTGGTTGGCTTATCCGGTAGCAAAATATGATGATCTGGATGATTTTTCCTTTTCTGGCACATTCCGATCTTATCTAGACAATCTTTGATTTCTTCAATAGTTGGTGTCATTTCAACATCTCCGAAACGAAACACCATCCTCTCGTTATCCCGAAATCGAATGATCACCTCAATAAACTTAGGCCAGACTTTGAGGTTCATTATTGACGGGAGGTGACCCAAGTGAATGGAAAGTTCTCTTTTCTGATATGCGTTGAGATTGTACCACCATACACGAAGGAGGTTTGGCGTCTCGGTGACCATTTTGAAACTCAAGTGTTGTTTGGCCATCTACAAAAACATACAAAGAATTAGATACACCCCGAACTCAAGACACAACAATTTGTCAAGCAGCGCATACATCCTTCAAACAAGTAAGTATAAACGTCCGTTTGGGCCGTGGGCCCTTTAAAGTCATATTGTTTTTTCTAATGGGCCCAACACGCCTTGGTTATTGGGTCATCTTAGGCCAATGCGCTAAATTTTTGGGATTAAGTTTGGCTCTACACTAGTCTGACTAAGAGTGAGCTTTGTTTATAGTGAATAGGTGACCCAAACGGACTACTTGGGCTGAAACAGTTAACGACCGTTGACTATTCAGTAGCCAACTACATTTGTTAGGGTGCCCTGAGAACAGTTTTGTTAACGAACGACTGCGGCCCGCACAATCGTCCTTTAAGTGAGAAAATAAAATAAATGTCATTTGACGGAGTATGTCATGCCATGAATGCAACAATTTATAACAATTTAAACACATTAAATACAAATAAACAATTCAGCAATTAAATACAATTAGTCAAATAGTCAAATCTTATGGTTAGAACTTAATTAATTTTCCAGCAGAGTCGTCATTTCTGTAGTGCCTTAATTTTACTATCTTTAGGAAAATCACCTTTTGAAATGTTTTAAGTATAAAACAATTTGAGTAAAATACTTAGAAAAGAGTCGCCACTTAATTTTTTTAAAAATTAAGAAAAACATATAATTTTCAAAGATTTAAACAGAAAAAATCATTTGAAAATACCAAAAAGGGTTCGTGATTCAATTTACACTTCGAGAAGGATTTAAGCATTTGAAGTGTCCGCTAACATGCGGTTGACCTACAACTTGACTAAAATATATTTGACTATTTTTAGGAAAATAATGATTTAACATAAAAAATAATAACTTACAATATTTGATTAACTTTGAAAAAATAATTAAATAAATGACGCATTTTTTATTTTTTATTTTATTTTTTCGAGAAAGGGTCTCAAAAATGAAACATTTGAATTAAATTGTGAGTAATTCAAATATTAATAAAACTAGATTAATTAAAATTTATTTAATTCATTTTTGAAATAATAATTTAAACCAATTTAATAAATTAAAGCATGAAAAACATTTTTTATTAATTGACTAACCCTTTTGAGAAAATGACTAAGTAATTATTTTTTAATTTAATTGAAAAAAAAAGTTTTGACTAACATTTTTAAAGTTTATTTGAGAAAAATATTTTAACATAAAATAATTTTAAAATGAGTAAAAAAATGTGATTTAAGTGAAGACCATTAAAGAACATATCTTTTTTTTAAGAAAAACAAAGATTTAACTTAATTAAAGATATAAAATTTGATCGGTATACTTGATAGAAGATGAATGAACACAAAAATGTATTAAAAGTAAACCAACACAAAATAACTCATCTTTTGGGGAATCTAAGTAAGTTAATTAACAATTTTAAAGTTGATAAAAGAAGCAAAATAATTAATAATCACACAATTAAATATGTTAAGGGTAAGGAGAAAATTGAATTTGGGCCTTTTTGGGCCAAATTCGCTACTACTCTTGGGGTTTATCCTAAATCCGTTTTTGTATATATCGGCTGTATATCAGTGTATATCGGATGTATACACCCAATTTTTCTGCTTTTCGGGACCTGTACGTCAACTCCAAAGAGTAGTTCTTCGATTTCTCAATGTTGGCTGACTCGATAAGAGGTAAATTTGAGCCTTTACGACTCATCTCGAAGATGCAAGAGAGAGGACCACCATGGACTCGGAAGGGGTGAGTTCATACAAAAACAAAAGCAAAAGCAAAGTAAGCAACATATGACTAAAGGAATATGGATTTGAACATAATTTTCAACCAAATTAAACATGAGAGGGATCAACAAAACTATTGACCATTTTAATAAAATGGGTAACACACTATTTAATGCACATACCAAGGCAATAATTTGTTCCTTTTAGCCAAATTGAAGAAAGTGATACAGAATGCAGTAAACTAACTATGTTGTAAAGAAAAAAAAAAACGTTAATGGGGCAGCACTGTTCGGAGCGAAGGTGGTAAACATCAAGACACGGATTTAAGAAAAATAAAACATCTATGATTGAATGAAGATAAAACCAATGGGTATTTGATTTTAGAAAGGCTAAAACACTTAGATATTTGAATAGGATGACTATTATCCAAGATCTAGCCATGGCAAATAATATCAAATATTAACCACAAATCTAAGGCACCACACCAAATCAAAGAAAGATTGAATTTCAACATAAACCATAAACATTTTATGCAAAAAAAAAATGTATGACCTTTAAGCATGGATAAGGAAGCGAATTAACACTAGCAACTCTAACCAAAGAATAGAAAAATAAAATAAAATGGCATGTTTGTTCTAAGTGTGAAAATCGTGGCAACTCATATACAAGAGACATACGGAACAAAGCATTAACAATCACTGCTTGGCACATTCAAACTAGCCCAATGAGCATCACATGAACACCAACACTTCGAGAAAAAAATAATGTGCTACAAATGGGTATGAACCATACATGGCCATGGGATAATTTTATTTCAAATTATCCTTTAGGAATCTTTTAGGAAACAGAGAACTGAGACAACGAGCAGGGGAGCGATTTCAACGATTCTCTTACCACACTAGTTCAGACTCGAGCAAACAAAAGAAAACAAATAAAACCGAAACCAAGCGACCTTTTGTAAGCTATTTTCGTATGTGAAATATTGCCCTCAAAATCCAATCTCCAAAAAGCCTTTTTTCTCCCTTTTTTTCTTTAATCACTGACGGTAGAGGGTTATTTATAGGGGATGATGGGGTGATTTAGGGGGGAAATTCGTTGGAAAATTCAAACAAAAATTTGAATTTTCTTCTGCTCTTTCGAATTAACAGTGAAGGGGATGGGAAAAAGCTGTGACTTCCGCGAAAAGGGGGAAAGGGGACGACGATGTGATCAGTTAGGCTGCTAGGGTTATGGGTTTTGCAGATGATCGCATTTTTGGGTTCTCCGCGATTTCTGGGTTTGCAGCGTCCTGATTTTCTTCGCGAGGAAGAAGAAAGACACGTGGATCGTTTGGTGTATTGTACGCGTGCTGGAGCGGGTCGGGTATGGTGTTGTATGCTGGAAAATAATGGGATTGGGCTGTTGATTGTTGGTAAATGAAATGGGCTGAAAATTGGGAATGTTGGGCCGGCTGATTGCTGGAAAAAAGGCCCAAAATTGCCCTAAAAGATTTGAAGTAATTGGTAAGGAAGGGGTTGGATCTGTAATTAATAAAAAGGCCAAAGGATTGCAAACTTAGTCTACTTGAATTTAAGAAGTTAACCGAATTGAGTTGATTTGCAAATTCGGCTAAAGTTTAAATAAGATGAATTAATATAGTTAATTTATGAGCTCCTTAATCTTAACAAAATAAAATAATTAGTTTACTTGTAAACAAATTTACTCAAAAATATAAACATAACTTAAACTAATTAAACCAATACTTAATTGAAGCAAAAATCTTTTTGAGATGATTTTAGAATATTTTTAAATATACTAATTATATACATAATTATATAAAACATATGTATTATTCAAGAATTATCCAAAGTGACGAAACTACTTAAAATAACTTGAAAATTATATTATTATTATTTTTTTGACATTTTATAAAACTAATTATTTTAAATCGTTTGAAATTGAAGAACCTCGATGATTAATTTATATTGTGGAAGGTCAAAATTGGGTGTCAACAAGTATCATATGCAGTCATCAACCTGGTGGAAAACAATAACAAAATATACAGGTAGAAATTTCAAGTATTTTTCTTTTGAGTATTTTTTGTGATTTATTTATTAGGATTTTAGTTGCTTAATTGATTTTCGTTTGTTAAATTATTGAACTTGATAAAAATATACAATGTGTTTGTAGGATCATCATCCCTATTATAGGTAAGTGAATTGTATTTGCAAGAATGAAAAGTTATCACACTAGATAATTTTCATAATATACACATCTGATGTTGTATCATGTATGATGAGAAGCAAAACTATAGAATTATATGGGGTATTGTTCTTATAATCTTGAAGAATATATTAATTAGTTATAGTTTATTGTGATTATTAGGATAAGTCATATAAAAAATCATTTTAAGTTTTATATTATAATGAGAAAACAAAGTGTTGAAATCAATTTCGGCCTCTATTCTTAAAATAGCCTTCAATAACGTCTACTTTTATTAGGGTTGCTTATTGATATGCTCAATCCAATTTTATATATTAGTTGTTTGATTTATGAGCTATCGATTTGTAAATATGATAAATAGATAATGAATTATCATTGTCTTCATTAGTGTGAAGCAATGTGAATTAAAAGGCTTTATTCATATATATAATATAATATGTGCTTTGTATTTTGACCATTTTGGAGATCTTACATTATATCAAGATCAAGTGTATGACTCTTTTGTTGTCATACAATTATAACTACTTTGTTGTCAACCCATTTGGAATATAAATTTAGAGCTAGCGTGTAATTTTAGTGAATGGATATACATATTATTTTTTTTACTAATGATAAAATTTCAGTAGTATCATTTTACGTTTTTGGTATTTGTTCGTATGTTCATGTATTTGAAAATTTCGTTAGAGACATTTACATGAATTTATTAATTTTTAATCCAACAATTCATCGACATATTTAGACCATTAGAGACTATACTGTCATAATTGACTTCACATATTTTTTGTTTCATGAAAAATGTCATGTCCCACTTTTATGTAATTTGTTTAATGAATAAAATACAAATATAAAATTAATATTGTTAATTTTAAAATTTGCTATTTTATAACTTAATTTTTTATGGAAAAATCGTGCAATACACGTTCCGATAGACTAGTATTATCATAAAAGTGGGAAGAATTTAAGTCAAAAGTTGAATTATGAAAATATCCTTTAATTATTAATTTATTTTCTTGAAATTAATTAAAATATTATTTTTTTCATTTAATATTTATTGTGGGATTCAATGAATTTTGACTGTTCGTATTATGGTAATTAATACTCCTATTTTCAGCTAGACTTACAATTCAATACTCATTATTAAATTGTAAGTTATTATTAGCAAGAAAAAACCAACAATCTTTACATCCTCCACGTAGTAATAGTGATGATTTTTCATAATCATAGTTACTATGAATTTTTTAATAATTAGTCATAATGATTTTTCATTACACATTTAATATATTTGAATTCTTTTACATATATTATCCTTAGATTACAGTTTTATTTCCACATTACATTTAAATGTTATAAATTGTTTAATAAATTAAATAGTAAATAGTACATCATCATATTAGTATACATAAATTACCATTAACTCTTCATTATGTAAATGTATGTAACTCCCACTAATTATATTCATTATGTATTTTACTCTCATCTCTCATCGATAAACTCAAATGGATTAATATCATATTTATGAAAATTCTTTGTGTTCCTCAATGCTATCCTATAAATAGTGACATTTGACACAATAATATACTCCATCTGTCCTTAATTACTTGTCCATTTTTCCTTTTTTAGTTGTCCATAATTACTTGTCCATTTTGACAAATCAAGAAAGGACAAAATATTTTTACCTATTATATATACCCTCAATTAATTACTTTTAAAAATGTAGAACTTCTTTAAAATCTTAAGTTTTTAATTCATCCACTTCATAATTAATAGGGGTAAAATAGTAAACTCACTATATCAATAATTGCTTTCTTAACAGGTGTGTCAATTCAAAAGTGGACAAGTAATTAGGGATAGAGGGAGTACACACTTAAACCAATTGAAAAAAAAAACATGAGAAAATCTCTATGCTCTCTTCTATTGTCTCTTTTTATTTGTTTAGTTTAACATTTATGTTTCTTGTTTGTTGTTATTGTACAACTTTCTATTGTTGTGTTGTTATTATTATTGAGAATTTACCATGATTTCTTGCTTTGTATACATTAACCTAACATGTGGTATTTTAGTATCCTCATTTAAATATTGAATTTGTGCGATAGTTAGTTAATTTTATTTTATGCACTTTTAGTCAATTTTATAGTTAAAGGTATATTTTTTTTATTAGGAATATATATGTAATTTCTATCAAAACAATAATGGGTTTTACAATATAAAATTTATATTAAGTAGTTTGAGATAAACGTGCAACGCGTTCTCAAATCTAGTATGTATATAAGTATGTAACTGGAACTTGATGTCCCTATTTTAAAATTTTAAAATATTGAGTCCTTCACTTTTTTATTCATATAAAATATGAATCACATTAAAAAAAATTCAATTTTAATAGATTTATTTTGTATGGTTCATATTCGACTTGATCAGTTCATGATAAACAACGCAAGCGACCCTCAAAATGACAAGTTTCAATACTTGTTATCCCTCATTTGATTCAACTGACTACATTACCGAGTTGCAATAAGTGCCAAAAAGTACACATAATAATGTTACAATGCTACAGTGATAGTAGCAACTAAGTTTGATGTCCATTCTGAATCTGAAAAGTACTACTTTCGTCCGTCTTATATTAGTTGATCATTTTATTAAAAATAATTTGTTATATATTAGTTGTTTACCTTATTAAATCAATAAAACATTACTTAAGTTTTTTTTTATATTACCATTGTAATTAATTATTTTTTAAAGTAATACATTTGCTTATAAAATTCTCAAAAAATTCTTGAAGGGGTGAATTAATAAAATTATCTTCTTATTCATGATTTCTTAATATGCCTGTAAAAAGAAAAATGATCAGTTAATATGAAACGAAATGAATAATTATGATAACTTCCTAAATTAATTTATACATGTCTTCTAATTTGCATACTTAATTAGACGCACTTTTACTTCACGCACTAATATCATAGTACGTTTTTGTTGAAGACGAACTGGACAAATTATTTTTAGTATAATTATAGACTAAAGTCCACATTACATAATCGTGTAAAGTAGAAATTTATCCAAATAAAACCCACCAATCTTGAACTTATTTCTAGTTTTACTTGAACAATATTGGGACATGACATCCACCTAAGATATGTATAAGATAATAAATGGCAGTACAAGTTTCTGATAACAACCATTTTAGATATTTTAAGGATCAAAATTACTCTTAAACCATTCGAAAAAGCTTATATATACCTTCTGTTTATTTCTTGTATCAAAATTACTCATGTTATCTATGTTTTGAACCACAAATGTCCTTAAAACGTTATATTTGTCGCTGGAGCTGACATGTGAGCTATTTCGAATAGTTCAAGTGCAAGTCGTTATTTTCATAACATGTGATTTATCTCTCCGTATATTATGACAACTTGTGATTGTTTGTGCCAAGGAGATTTGTCATCATACTCGAATAATACAGATTTCACACACGAGAAAGGCGTTCCCCATTAGAGATCAGGTCCATCCTGGTTGTTCAAATATCAAATCAAGGCCCACCTATAAAAAGATGATTGTGACTTTGGCTTAAAAGCTTTTTTTTATGAAGGTTTTAGACTCTGTTTGAATTGATTTATTTTAGGTGATTTTATGACAGAATAATTGTTAAGCATATTTGTAGTATTTGAATAAAGATAGGAAGAAAACGCTTTTAAACATCCACGTTTAAGTTAAAATAACAAAAATAAATAAAAAAATTATAAGTTATAAGAGTCTGTTTGTATGAATTTATAAATTTTTATGTATAAGTTATAAATTTTAACTTATGATTTCACCCCACGTCGGGAATAAGATAGTTACTTCAACAGTCTACTCAGATATGTCATTACCAATACAAATAGAAAAGGAGAAAATAATGGATCCCCCTATTCTAGCTGCAAAGGGTTTAGAAGGTTTACCATTAATGAGGATGGAGTAGGAAACTGTTTTAACATATTGTAATAGTATATAAATAGTTATATTTTCTACACATGAAGGGTAAAACCACACATTTTATTTCATTGAAGATTAAACGTATATGATGAGTCATATATCTCAAGGACTAAAAATAACAATAATAACATGCGCGTAATTCCATAAAGGAGATTAGGGGATGATAGTAATCTTTGGTGGTAAAAAAACTATTTTTCAATTGACTCTCAATTAAAAAATAAATATATCAAAGCAGTTCGAAAAAGAAATAGTAAAATAAATCAGCCCTTTGTGACATATATATGTCGAGTCATATATCACAAAGAATAAAAGCAAAAGTTATAAATTATAACTAATCCAAATTTAATTGAATTTTAAGTTTTAAATAGGCCCTCGGCAAAAAAAAGAAGAAGAAGAAATTGAAACATGACCCAATGATATAATGTGCCATAATAGCAAGTTGAGCTCTAGGTTCTAGATATATAGATGTATCTTCGGCTCAAAAGAAAAGAAAAAAATCAAAGCACATGGTCTAATACAAAGCGCAAGATATATTCAAAGCAAATGAAGCAATCGATAATACACAATTACTAAATTACAACTAAATTACAAGGAAGGAACTAATAGAACGTCAAATAATTAAGATTTTGAGCTTTTGCCAAATGCCAATTAGTTCAAACATTGAAATCTCCTACTATGAAATCAAAATCAAGTGTTTTATCAATTTCTTGCATATTTTAATTTTGATTTACACTTTCTTGATATTTACATGAAGGGACGTTGGTTTTAATTAAAATTTAAATGTCTGGCCAAAAAAAGGAAAGATGACAATATCTCCCTGTTGGTTATGCCCCCTACCCCCCACACATCAACTTACTAAAAAACAGTTTTCATTAAGTCAAACTTGGATTATTAGTTCATTTGTGGTCCACCATAATTTGGCATGGTGCATCCTACATTTTTTAAATTTAATTTGTGTTAAAAGGAAATTATTTATATCCACTCTTATTTTCCCTATATATAGCTCCAATAGTTTTTGATTTTTATCATTCCTCTCCTTCTAACTTTAGCTACCTTTTAATTTATTCTATCTTTCTTCTGATGGCAAGTGGAATGAAAATATGGTTTGTGTTATTGACTACTATATTGATGATCAACTTTAGGCCATTTTTAGTAATGGTAAAGGGTGAACCACAAGTGCCTTGTTTGTTCATTTTGGGAGATTCTTTATTTGATAATGGAAATAATAATAATCTCATCACTACTGCAAAGGCTAATTATCCACCTTATGGAATTGATTTTCCTGATGGTCCTACTGGTAGATTCACCAATGGAAAAAATTCAGCAGATTTTCTTGGTTCTAACTTCTTATCCTCCTCCTTTTATTATTTAATTTTTGGTGTCTTAATTTTATGCTTCTTTTATTATTTATTAGTAATATAATTGCTGCTAATTACCAGTGGCGGAGCCACATTAACCTCCTTCGGCGAAAAATTATATTATTTATAATTGGTTAAAATAATATTTATGTATATATAATAGATGTTGAACCCCCTTCAGCTACTTCGTGTGTCTATTTCTTCAGATTTTGAACCCCTTATTAAAAATTCTGCCACTGCTAATTACTATGGATATATAATATGGTACGTACGCATGAAAAATAGACGATTTTAATTATATCACCCTTCAATCTGAATTAGTCAATACATTGTTAACATTACATATATATAAAACATTGCTCCGGTAGACGGTACATAATACGAATAAGAGAAACTCTCTTAGGTGTAGTAGCATTTTGTGGTAATACGGTACGTAAGACATAGTTTTATTGAATATCTAAATATGTTGACATTATTTTCATACTCATAATTAATTAACAATATTTTAGTAATGGTACAAATATAACGTACTTTCATTTAATATTATAAATATTGTTTACAATGTGGTAGAGATTATATCGTACTGAATATATTTTTATTTCCTATATTTGCAGCTGAATTATTGGGTTTTGATAAGTTTATTGAGCCATTTGCCACAGTGAAGGGTGTGGATATATTAAGAGGTGTAAATTATGCATCTGGTGCAGCTGGAATTCGTGATGAGTCAGGAATACATTTGGTAAAATACCACCACATATTTTTCATGCATACTATATAACCATTTGAGATAATTATATTCAGAATTTACTAACTCAGTTAATTCAAATTCGTTCTATATATACGGCCATTAAAGGGAAAAGGTGCTACTCCCACCATGAGTTTCTTTGCAGGGCTCAATCGAGATCTCTACTTAATGGCATAGGATAATAAGACTACGCGCATGTCTAGTCCAGACATATTTTATTTTTTTTGTCAAACGTGGTCTAACAATATTCTAAATTTCATTCTCGTTTGAGTTTTCAAAGAACGTTTGACGTTGAAGTTAGAAAAAAATAAATATAATTTCGAAGTAAAAGTTGGATTTCTTGTTGTTGTGCAAATAGTAGGGCTTCGACCACAATTTTAACTTAGAAAAAAGGTTCTACTAGTTCATTTAAATTGTGACATCAACCTGAAAATCGAAATTTCTTTATTTTCACGTCAAATCCACAAACAGACACATCATAAAAAAAAAATTGATTTTGGTATTTACGTCGCTAAACACCCTATACTATAGGTAGTTTGGCAAAATAGCCACCAAAAAATAATTATTTCTCATAGACTAAGCAAAGATTTGCCACTTAAAACAATATTTATCAAACTAATTAAGAAGAACTAAAGCCTAAATGACCATTTTTTTTCCAATGAAAATGTTCTCTTATTAACACTTACAAATTAAATTTTAAAAAAATAGTATTTTCAAATCAGTTATGCATAAAAATAAACATCTCTCAAATAGAAATTCATGAATCCTTTTTTCTTCGCCTAATAATAATACGCGCCCCGTGAGAACTTGACAAAGAAAAAAATTGAAAGGACTCATTTCATTTTGCCTGTTTATAATTTTGTTAGGGAGATAGAATCAGCTTGAACAGGCAATTGAGAAATCACAAAGTGACAATCTCCCAGATGTCTACTCTACTTGGAAATAAAACCTTAACTATGGATTATCTAAGCAAATGTATATACATTGTTGGAATGGGCAACAATGACTACATCAACAACTACTTGATGCCTAAATTTTACCCATCAAGTCATTTGTACAAGCCAGAAAAATTTGCTACAATCCTAATGCAACAATATTCAAAACAATTAAAGGTACGTTCAAATCAATAAATCACTTCTTATTTAACTTTTTTTTTTTTTTTATATATATATACACTCATTATAACTAACATGTTTCGATCCATTTTAGACATTGTATCGTTACGGAGCAAGAAAAGTTGCTGTTTTCGGTGTAGGTAGCTTAGGCTGTATTCCAGCAGAATTGGCTATCTATGGAACAAAAGACACAATATGTGTCGATTCTATAAATAGTGCAGTTCAAAAATTCGCGGACAAGTTTAAACCAATGATCGATGATTTCAACAATAATTTACCCAATGCGAATTTCATCTACATCAATCTAACTAGCATTGCAATCGGAGATCCAGCAGAAATCGGTATGTTTATTAAACATACAAAAAAAGGTTACTTCAACATAAATTGAACTATATTGTCAGTATAAAGAATTTTTATATGTTATTATTTGATTGTAGGTTTAACAAATCTAGCTGAGCCATGCTGCGAAATTTCGAGTTACATAGCTAAAGGGCAGTGTAGGAATGGAGGTGGTGCATGTAGTGACAGGGCATCACATTATTTTTGGGATGGTTTTCACCCAACAGAAATTCCAAATA
>JAJOON010037542.1:0-11499 GCA_029582645.1 Solanum megistacrolobum
TATTAGCCATCTCTGACAGCCATTGGTATTGTCCCACCTATCACTTCTTTTTTATTAAGATCTGAAAGAGTACTTTCCTATTTATACACGAGCTTTAAGTACTTGTATTTGTTCCTATACGTATCTTTTGGTACTTATAAATATCAGTCATTTGACAACTTGTAAGGTATATGAAACAGAAATAAATTTGCACATTAAAAAAAAGGTACTCTCCTTCTTGTCCTGATTAATTTCCTTAAATATCATTCAAATGTGTCTTAATATTCCTCAATTAAGAGACATTTTATGTTAAGGATTTAGAATTACTTATTTGACTTAAATGGCCTTTATTCACTCACCCATTAAAGACAAATACCAATTATTGAGTCTTCATTTTGTAAAAGTTGGCAGATTGTTTGACCATTTCCAAATGTTATTAACAATTACTCCCTCCATTCATTATTTGACTTGACACACTAATTAAGAAAACAATTATTGATACATGAATTTTACCACACTATTCCTATTAATTAATATTTAGTATTAGGTCTTGAAAAATGATAATGGAAAATATTTTTTATGTTCACTATTGATTTTGCATACTTCTTAAAAAACTATAAATAGAAAGGTAATTTTACCACATCACCATTTGGATATAATTTTGAGTAAGATATCCAACATCCGGCGGGGCCATTGAATGGTCAGTGTTTGGAAATTGAACGGAATATCCATAGTTAAACTTTTTCATCTTATTTTATATTCGTCGAAAAGTCTTCCACTAATATTGCAGAAAATTTCATTGCAGTGTGCGTTACGCATGGTGCAATCTTCAACATTAATAAATTGACCAAGTCAGTCTCTCTGGTGAAATTTTGATGTTGGTTAGGAGTACAAAAGAAAAAGAAAAGAAGGGCATTTGTCTGTTTTTGTGTTGCTTGTGATCAGAGGATACATTAGGTCTCTTCTTCTTTGGTAATTTAGTTTAGCTCACTAACAAGAACATGTTTCTCACATTTCAACAGTAGATACTCAAGTTTGAGCCTAAAACATATACTATAAAAAATATAAAGTTTAAACATCGATCATGAACCTAATTTCTCCAAAATCCAGTTTGTAGGAATTAAGAGTTGATAAATTTTTCTCAAGAATATTGCTTACTTCTGTATCTATTTCTTGCTAAAATTATAGAAGCTTTCTGTAAATTCTACCAAACAAACAAGTGTTTATAATTGGTAACTGAGTGTTTGCAGCAGTATCTGTCTCATGAACTACTTAAACTAATTAAGCAGTAAATAAAGAAACAAAGTGTATTTGCAAGATTGTTCATCAAGGCTTCACCTTTGATCAATGTGTATTTGTATGTAAATATATGTTCGTTAAGTTCATCAGTACGATACTTCATAGACTTATCAGCTGCCTTCTAGTCATCGGGGCAAAAATTTAGTCGGAAGCTCAAAGATCTGCAGTTAGCTGTATGATGGAAAGATTTTCTTGGATGGAAAAGTTTGTTGAGTAACGAGGTACTTATAGGTAAGATGAGAAATCACTTATTCTTGAAATTGTTCACATTGCAGATGGCAAAACATATTCTTATTATGTCCATAATGTTATTTTCATTGACACACATTATGTCCTGTTAACTTATTATAACTGGACTCTTAAGCTCAGATGGATTTCATTCTCAACTTTATAGAAATAGTTGAGAAAAATGAACTTTGGGTTTAATTCTATTCCAAATAGCTCATGAGGTGCAGAGTATAGTGTATGTTAAATTCATAGATTGTTTGTTCTTGAAACCATTCTCATTGCACATAACAAGGAGTGTCCCCCAATGGAACACAAGACATGGGAAGCAACACTAAGATGATTCGGGCATGTGAAGAGGAGATGCACGAATGTCCCAATTCGGATGTGTATGGATAGTTACAGGAAAGGTAGAGGTAGGCCGAAGAAGTATCGAGAGAGATGATTAAACAGGACATGACGCTACTTAAGCTTATCGAGAACATGACCTTAGATAAGAGATTATGGAGAACATGGATAAGGATAGAGAGTTAGTTAGGTAGTTGATAATTGTCTCGCTTATTCTTCCATACTAGTAGTTGTAGACTGTAGTATTACTTTGAGAGTTTCTTTGTATTCCTTTTATATTACTATTTAATTTTTTTTGCACTTTGATTATCGTATTATTTGTTGTAGTTAATATTTCTTTTAGTATGCTCTATCATGCTTTCTTTAGCATTTTTGTCTTGGTTTCTTTACTACAGTTGTTCTCTTTTCGAACTGCTTTGTAATGCTTTTACTTGAGCTGAGGATCCATCAGAAACAACATTTATACCTTCCAAGGTAGGGATTAGGTCTGCATACACACTACCCTCTCCAAATTTCACTGGGATTACACTGAATATGTTGATCTCATTGCATATAATGTTTGACAGTCCTATATATGTTTATCTGTTATGTTACTCTAAGAATAGCTCGTCTCAGAACCTTATTAAGTTGTGGGATTCAACAATGGAAGCCTTGATGGGGAAACTGGTGAAAGTGTGTTCATCAGTAAAAGTGGTGACACCCATGATTAGCTTCTACACTTGTAGGGACAGCAACATAGTAAAGATTTTCAGTTAGCTAGGATGCAGAGGCTTTCTATTGACACACATATCTGGACCCCAAGCACACTCGAGTCTGGTTTTCCCTACTGATCAATATAACTCTATTCCTCGGCTTTATGCATTAACGTTACATTATGTTATTGATTCAAGAATTAGCTTCAGTTTAATTTGAAGGATCAATCTGGTTTTGTCAACATCCTTAAACTTCCATGAAAAAAAAGACATGAGAACAGACTATGGTATTGTTGGATTGGATCCCTTAAAGATAGATGAAAATCAGCTCATTGTTGATCACCAAAAGTACTTTTTTGCATTAAAAAAATATGGAAGAGCATAAAGTAGAAGAAAAATAGGTTTAGGTAGACAATTTATTGTGGACTATAGCCAGTCTATGAAGTTTCTCAAAGTAGAAACTCACAAAAGTAAAGGATTGTCCTAAATTCATTTGTCGTCAATCGACTCATTTCCTAAAACTATTTATGAAATCACTCATTTGGTTCTGAAGCAAACGAGTAGCCTCTGATTCAGGATGAAATACATGATAAACATGAACCTGTTCCTCAGCTTCAACCACCTTCACATGACTTTTCACACCTTTCTTCTTCTTTAAGAATTCAGCGTACGTGACTCCCCTTTCTTTCAACAAGTCTAAACCAGCAACAAAAACAATCACTGCTGGAAACTGAGACCATTCAGCCACAGATAGTTGAGCATTCTCAAAATTACATCCAAAATAATCACGATTTGATCCTTGAGGCAAGCTCAGTCTCCAAAACATGTCGTTCATTTCCACGCCCCCTGCTGATCCATTATCCATCTCTAATTCAGTCCTCTTTTCACTCCCAAAATAGGGATGAATTGGCAGCAACCCCTTTAGTCTACCACGAAAAACTTCACTTGTAATCGCCTGGATAGCAACCTGATGAACTATGTTACCTCCAGCACTGTCCCCGGAGAGAAAAAGCTGAGAAAGATCAGCCCTTTTCAGCCATGGTTCAAATTCTATGTTCTTGATCAGCCATTCCAATGCAGAATAACAATCTTCATAAGCTATAGGAAGTCTATTTTCCGGTGCAAGACGATAGTCTACTGAAAGGATGATAGATTTTGAAGACACACTTAAATCTCCAAGAAAAACATGGTAACCGAGCCATGTAGTTGAGCCGATACAAAATCCACCACCATGGAAGTAGACAAGAACAGGAAAGTGCTGGTGAACACTTGATTCAGGAAGGTACATTCTACCTAATATAGGTTTCGAAGTATCAATGACGACATCCTTAGACATGTAGCCATTGGAAGGTTCAATTGATGCAGTAGCTATTTCTGGCTCGAATCGCTTCACTGAGCCATCAGAAAAAACTTGGATGTAACCTGGTGCCTCTGCAACTATGGACATTTTCTTGGAAATGTACACTTCCTAGCTAGTATGGCATGGCATGGCATGAAATTTAAAGCTGCCATGCTTGATAGTGGAGCATGAGAAGAACATGGATATGGATGGTGGGTTGATCACACAAAGGGGAATGAATCATGCAAAAGAAAAACAGATGATTCCTAAAATTTGGGGTGAGCAAAAATCGAACCGAATAGTAAATCGAATCGAAAAAAATGTTATTGATTTATTGTTATTGGGTAAACGAGTTTTTATTGGTTTTATAAATAAAAATTATCACGTTATGAGTTTTCGATTTTGGTTTTTAATATTGAATTATTTGGTAAATCGATAATCCATTAAGGCTGTTGTAATTTTGCTCATTTACCCCTATATAAATATTAAATATTAATATATGGTTACTATCTTTGCCCTTTAGTCTTCAATTCACATTAATGTTCTAGTTCTTTTATTTGTGTTGGATTTATATAGTTGTTTTCATGTTAACTTATGTTTATATTTTATGAGCATCATGTAAAGTTACATTATGTCTTGTCGCACCACATTATTGGAGAAATCATATATTTATTTTATGAGCATTTTCTTATTGGTTAAATCAAAAATCGAATTGTTACCGACCAAAAACTAATTAAAAAAATATCTTATTGAACCGATATTAAAACTAAAAATCTAAAATAAACGCGCCAGGTAGGGGTCGAACCTACGACTTTCTGCTTAGGAAACAGACGCTCTATCCACTGAGCTACAGGCGCTTTTGTTTATACATTCTTAGTTGCTAATATTTAACAACCTTCCCTTATTGGTTTGTTGTGTGCATAAATGCCATAATTTATGATGAGAAATCCATCGTGTTTATAAGCTTTAGAGGATTGAATTCAGCAATGCAGGGAAAATGTTTTAGAATTTATATTTTAGGGGGGGGTAGAAATGTCATTCGGAAATTGACAGCTAGAAATTTAAATAGTTTATGGACTAGGAAGGTCCCCTCATTGTCTCTTTTACAATTGACAAGTGGTAATTTTGACATATTATATATGCAACTAGAATTGTTAAACTGTGATCATTAAATTTTTTTGATGCTTAATTGATTAAGAGCCGCATTCATTTTTATCACCCTAGATTTAAATTTTTGGATGAATTAAAGTGAAAACTAAAAATTTATTGTTGGGTTTTTTAAATGCTTGAAAACTACTTGTTGAAATATTTAACAAATTGATGATTGAGGTTTGTTGGGATGTAATTTTAATGTTAGAGTTAAAAATTAAAATTTGAAGTTATTTGATGAAGATTTATGTGACTGAAGTTAGTAGAAAACGAAACTCATTTTATACAAGTTTATATAATATTGTGTAACAATATAAAAGTGTGTATAAATACCTCTATAGTCTATTATATACTTTGTATACAACATTGATACGTGATTTACTATAATAATAATAAAAAAACTAAATGGGGATACAAAGTCCATTTTCTTTCATGTGTAGAAAAATATAAGTGTGCATAAATAATTATGCATGTATATTTGAATAAATATGAATAGGGGTGGCATGGCATAATATTTGAAATTTTGGTTCGTAATTTTGATTTTCGATTTTTAAAAGTATTATATCATTATCATATCCAATTAATTTGATATGATTCAATATTTTCAAGTCCAATTCTGATATTATTGGTATGAAAAATAGATAACAATAGAATTTTCAACTTACATATACTCACATAATAGGGAATTATGATTTCAACTTCTGTAAAAATATATATTCAAAAGAATGTACAAAAAACCTCATTTGATAATCATTTATATTTTATAAAAGATATTTCAATCAAGATAACTCAAAATTTTAACCTCTAAACATTTAGTTTTGTAGTAATACTAGGTGATATATTTATTTGTATTATTATAATATATATAAATTTTATATGTAACTATATACTTTGATATTGTATTCGATATTTTAAAATTTTTATTAATAAATAGCAAATATCATACTAATTATCAATAAAATATATATCATAAGATTGAATCACAATATCAAAAATTTTGATTCGGTACGAAAACTCGGTGATAGCATCCATGAAAACTCAACACATTTGTGGAAGCTTTGAAAGTTCCAAGAGGACCTATGACAAGATCCCAAACAAAAAAAAATTAGAGACAAGCTTAATGGGCTGAAATAAGCAATTACAAAGTGTCCTGTGATGGAAGAAGAGCTCAAGCCCACATTTTCCTCGTCTTATATCTATTTGAAGGCCCAAATTAAAGCCCAAATCTGCCCCCAAATGGAGAAAATACTGCAGCCCAAAATTAATGATAATTTCAGAAATTACTAATGATACTAAATTAGTATTTGTATATTTCGTTCTTATATTGTACTTATCTATACGTGTTTGTGTATATACAAAATTTCATTACTGTTGATTGGTTCTATATTGTTTTGTTTGTATATTTTATTTTCATGTATATTATCACCCACAATACCTTATACAAATTCAATGTATTATTTTCAACATTTATACACAACTAATTATTTATCTATTTTAATGATTTATATACATATACAAATAATTGTATATAATATGTTCACTTGTATAAATGTCGGAATTAACTATGTTAACGAATTTTTTTTTAAAAAAAGTAAACTTATTTTTGGACATACTTTTTTAGGTTATTAGATTTCTACTCAAAGAAGCACCCCAAGAATGCTCCACACATGCGGTGTTATACAAATAATGATTCATATACATATACATATATCATATACATATACAATTCATCCACTCAATAATAATACATATATGTATACAAATACATATAATTAATCTATATACGAAGAGAAAAGAAATAAAGTGACACTTGAAGTTGTTCCGAACTTTTAAAAAGACACCTTAACTATGCAAGCGTCCTATTACCCCCCTAAACAATCCTGAACTGATATTATTTCATTAGTTTTGTCCACCTGGCATAGAGAGTGTATCCACACTCTTAAAGAGCGTGAACAGACTAAAATAACGAATATAATTTTATTTTTACAAGTATTTTGCTATAAAATATATTTTCTTGTTTTTCTTATTATTTTAACTTTTTTTCCTTATTATTTTTTTTTTCTTTCTTCCTTCTTCTTCAAAAATTCATTGCCATCTCTATTGAAGCTTCTCACTTTCAATGTCACTTTTTACCACAACTCCACCTCCCCTTTTTACTACTATTTGTTTAACTCTCTTCAATTTTAAAATTATATCTAAATATTTATTACATTTCGAACAATTTGATAAACCCATTAAATTTCAAGATGATTAGCAGGTATTATTTAATTTTTTTTATCCAAATTTCAATTAAGCTTTTTCAATTTTCGGAGAATTCATTGAACGGTCTAATATTTCTATTGATGTTCTTTATATGTTCTTGGTATTCATAAGGAAGAAGAAACAAAAAAGAGAGAGTACATTTGATCCAAAAAACACAATTGAAAAGTGTTAAAAAGTTGTTTGGGGTGTAAAAAATGGTTTTTCAAAACCGGAGTTAAAAAATAATGGCATGGATGAGCCTTTTCTTAAACGGTAATGACATAGATGATCCAAACTTTTAATCGATGATATAAATAAGCCTTTTCTGAAAGTTCTATGACATATTTAAGCCTTTACATACCATAAACATGACTAGATGCGGATATAAAACAACTGATACATTTTAAGCAACAAATAACAAATCGTGTTTTTCGGCAAATAAGGATGACTAAAATGTCTTTAAAACTCACTACAAAAAGCTCTAAATAAAAAAAATATTTACACGTAGGCTAAGTTGCGTACACGCTTCACTTTCGAGGGCTCATATGTAGGATTCTCTGATGTACACTACTTTTTAAGAATCCGACACGCACCCATTGACCTTTTTAAAGATCCCAAGCAACATAGCATGTAGGACGAAGACCAAAATAGTATTAAGAGGGAGTTAGAGATTTTATTGAGGAAAGATTATTTTCCAAATTGCAAAAATTATCAGGGATAAAATACTGATGAAACTAAAAAGTGTTTATACGCTTAAAATTGTTAATTCGAATGTGAACAACTTATGATTTTGCATATATTTGGCATTTTTTTTTATAATCGTAGTGTTTAGACAATTTTCGCGCACTCTATCCATCAAGACTAAGACAAATAAAAAGAACCACCTGATGTTTTTTGTTTTCACTGAAATTTAAACCTATAACCTCATGGCTCTCACTCACTTCATTGACCGACACCTTAGGTGCCTATATTTAGCATATTAGTGTGTACAAAACACTTGCCAAGAAGTTTATTTGAGCTGGTGAACCTCATAATCTGTACCCAAACATCAAAGTCTGCCTCCAAGACTAATGTACATACATACATACAGTCTACAACCTTTAAGACTATAGCAGCATTAGCTCAACTTAAAAATTCCTTGAGCCAAAAACAATGGACTACAAATTGGAACGTGTATATATATATTTATCAGTTACATGATGCATCAGAAATCTAAAGCTATATATGAGCTGTAAGGTAATGTAGTCGCAGCAACTGCACTGCACTCACTGCTTCTTCTTGGCAAAAAGGAAAAAAAAAAAACAGTATATCAAGAGACATGAGTAACCCCTACTTTGCTTCTTGTATGACCACTGGAGCATTTTTCCATACATTGTCGAGCGCGTTGGTCTTCATTGGTGGCAAAGAGAACATGCTGACAGTTGAACTTCTGCTACGCATCTCCTGCAAGACTCTGAGTGCTGAATAGGTAAGTCTCAAGTACATGTTCTCCATATTCTTTATCTCTGCAAGCTCTTGAGGAACTTTGACTGGCCTTTCTCCGCCACTACTTCCTCCCCCTGCTCCTGCTACTTTGAGTGGCTCAGTTTGGTATAAAAGGCTAAGAAGTGTATCACACTCCTTCACTAGTTTATTTAGAACCTCAGTTTCGAAGAATGGCTCTGCGAGCACCTTTTGGATAAAAGGCAATCGAAGAAGCTCCCCACTGAGTTTGTCATATTTCTTTAAAATCTTCACAACTCCTGTGAAGAGCAAAAGCAAAAATATAAATTCATTACAGCCATATGGGAAAAGCTATACGAATGATATCAGCAGGTAGTCGAGGACAGGACAAACGTGAAGAGGAAAAGACATCCATACTTGTACATATGCCACAGATGTCTATATGCAATTATGTTGTAAAATTTAGCATTGAAAATCCATTAGTATCCTCTTCGTTTTGGGGGGTTCCCATCCATGGACCAATTTGGATTCGCACCCCATTCCTATTAAGAATGAATTTTCTATACCCTCTGATCTAACCCTATACATCTAATTAAGGGAGGAACAATGCATCCACTGCCCCACATGTTTCAGTTGGTATCAACATCCATCCATATTCAACAAAAGAATTTGATAATTAATTCAGCATAAGCTCATATTCAGTTAATTAATCTGGCTATGAATTAAGTTGAGGTTGCTGATAGAACTCAATTGAAGAGGAGGGATACCTGTATAGTTAAGAGCACTGTAATTCTCCAATAAAACCATTTCTCCATGAAGATCGACAATGTCCCTACCTAATCTATTCACCTCTATATTTGACTTTCTCATCTCAGCTACCCTTTCTTTCAATACCTGACAAGATTAGAAAGACTATAATAGTTAAACCAAAAGAATCATTCATGTGATTGAGTTTAACAAAACAAAACAGTAAGGGATACGGACCTTAAGGTGAATGATGTAGTCCTCTTCTTTCTCAACAAAGAAACTGTTAAACTTATCAATCTCCTCTTCTAACAGCTTCACAAAATCATTCACCTCCTTGGTAACCTCATCATTATTCAACCTCTGCCTTTTCACAGGCCTAGCATCCTGAGGATAAATTAATTTCAATTCTTTCTTCAGATCTTTGTAACACAAGAATTTGTCTTGCCATTCAGGCAATGTTTCCTCTATGTGACTCTTCAATATTTTCCAGAACTTCATCTCCACTCAATACAATACACAGTTTTTTCTTTCTTTCTATGTACTCTATAAGATTGCAAAAAATGGAGAAGGAAAACAGAGAAAATAAAAGTATATAAAAAGAAAGAGGGAAGAATATTCGAAGCATGAATTCCAGTGGTTTAGGGGAATTTGGCATATTTAAAAGGAATATCCAAATTGGATATCCTCACTTTCGGTGCTTATTAGATGCTCTTTGTTTTCACCGTTTAAATTCAACCTCTCTTTCCTACCAATTATTTATTAAGTACTTTATTTGTAATTAAAATCAACTTCTATATTCTATTACTGGTAAGAAATAATCTCCTATTTTCCAATAATTATTCACACTTTTTTTTATTTTATATAAGCAGATTAAATAATTTTAATTTTTTTGTCTTAAATATTGTATTATGGTAGATTTTCAGTGGTATTGAATTAAATAATTTTAGATTCTTAATCTAAAATGGGTTATTTATTATACTCCCTCTGTTCCTAATTACTTGTCCACTTTTTTTTAGTTGTTCCTAATTACTTGTCCATATTGACGAATCAATAAAGGACAATTTTTTTAACTATTATACCCTCAATTAATTACTTTGAAAAAGGTAGAACTTCTTGAAAATCTTAAATTTTTAATTCATCCACTTCATAATTAATAGGGGTAAAATGGTAAACTAACTATATCAATCATAGTTTTCTTAATAGGTATATCAATTCAAAAGTGGACAAATAATTAGGAACAAATGGAGTATATAAGAGGCATGAGAAGGACTACCAATTGATATTTTAGTAATTTTAACATCATTTAAGGGCAAAATAATAATTGTATAATTAATGGTCAAAATGAAAATCTAGAAGAATTCATACATGTCTTTATTTTTGTTATGGACCCATAAAGATATTTTTGTAATTGTGTTAAAATGAAGAGTTTTTATTGGTTAACTTCTTACAAACAATAATACATGCTAAACTTGTTTTGACATGTTTTAGAAAGAAAATTTTGAACTAATTTAAATAAAATGTGTTTGAATAGTTAATATTTTGTTCCGAAAAATACCCTTAAGGATTATTACGTAAACATATTTTTAATATTATGTTACTACATAATATGACCACTACAAAAATTCGTATCATGGCTATTAAATTAGTCTTCAAAATGATGTATCAATGTTTGACTATCAAGAAATTAATAATTAGACAATGTATTTCACGAAAGATTAAAAAACTATTAATTTTTCATTTTTATATAAGATATTTTCTTACTATCAAATATGATAAACAATTTAACAGAGAAAATTTGAAAAAAAAGAGTATAAAATTCAAATTCTAAGAAATATCAAAATACAAACTAAAGAAAAACGAGGAGTTAAAAAAATAAAAAAAGAACAACAAAAGAAAATGTCAATAGAAAATGACTTTGTTGAAAAATATAGAGGAAGAAAAAACTTTAAAAATAAATAAATTAGGGAAAAACAACCTTAAAAAGAAAAACAAGTAAATTGGTTATTTGGGGGGGGGGGGGGGGAAGATTTAGAGTTT
>JAJOON010037544.1:0-10313 GCA_029582645.1 Solanum megistacrolobum
AATTTGAAGTTGGAAGAGAGGTTTGGAAAATGTTTTCCTTAAGTTTTGAAGGGAAGTCATTTTCCTTAAATTTGAGGAAAATGAGTTGATTTGGAAAATATTTTCCAAAACATTTAACCCAACCAAACATGAGAAAATTGAAAAACATTTTCCGAAAAATATTTTCCTTCATACCAAACACACCCTAAGTAAACAAATTAAAAGGCGGTCTTTTAATCTTCAGGGGCACTCTTTGTTCTTAGTTGGTGGGGGCGGAGCTACATGAAACTTAGGGGGTTCGGAGTTGTTCAAAAATATTATATATATAGGATTGATTTACGAGTATATATTTAATAATCAATCCCTGAGCATAAGCTAAAGGTTTGGTTCAAGATTCCCTCAAATCTTCTTGGCTGTGCATATCTGGGTAGCATCCTTTTTGTCAATTTACACTAACAAGGTGGTAATGGATTCCAAAACAATTGTTGTAGTGTCCAATTTTACATCCTCAATCGAAAGAAAGGTTCAGACAGTGTTTCTATTAGAAACTATAGGATGGAGTCATTGCATTAATTATAGTCGGACTGGTGTTGCTGTTCCGAGGGGTTAATGGATATGATCATGGCTATTGGTGTCACTACCTCAGCTGTGTTCCCACCTCTAAATGGACAGTAACTAGAGATGCTAGCACAAAGCCTGTAGAGCAGTAGTTAAATCATTTGTTTCTTTTAGCATGTTTTCTTCTTTCTAGTTTTTACCACTAAATATCTAGTTTCATTACTAGTATTTCTTTTGTCTTTGTTCTGCTAATTCTTTCATCTCAGCAACAAACATAACAAAAAGAAGCCTTCTTTTTGTTATGTTTGTTGCTGAGATGAAAGAATTAGCAGAACAAAGACAAAAGAAATACTAGTAAGGTACTAAGGCACAGGACTTAATATCTATTTACATATGGAACCCTTAAGAGTCCAGTGTTGGATGCATTATGGACCTGACAACTCTGTCATGCAACCTGGATGAAAAGGACACACAACCACTGCTTTGAGGGGGTCATTTCTCCTTTTAAAAGCACTTAAATCTAGATGTCTAGTAGTAATCACAGGTTCATTGTACATGAGCTACCTTTTTTATTTAGATGCTGTAATTATGGGGATCCTTTAATGAAATTTTCTCACTTTACTTTTATCAAAAAAAAAAAAAAAAGTTCTTGATGGCACATTAATAGTGTACATCAGGCATATTACAAGTCATTTAAGAATGGTAGTACTACATTTTATCAAACATTGTCACAGGCAATAATTAATAACTCAACATTGTTACAAGCAAAATTTAGTAACTCAACAGAAGACAATCCAAGCAAGTCTTGTCATCAACTTGGCAAGTACTTACCTTAGGTCATATTGAGACCAAGGTTGATTTTTACTACTAGAATTTGTACAGCAAGACTAAATTGCTTTGCATATCAAAGGAAGCATCACTCTATTGTCTCGGGCCAAAGGGAGAGCTGGAACGGACAGCACTGCGATGATCAGGTGTCCCTACTCGGTCTGATTGACCTGATCCTGGTTTTGCTTTGTTCCTAAAGTTACCAAGTGATCTCCAACTCTTCTCTGAATTTGTATTTGCATCCACAGGTCCATCAACATACTTTGTCGAACCAATTTTCTCAAACTGCACTCTTTGCCTGGGTGCGCTATGCGACCTAAGTTTCGCAAGGTATGATTCCGTATTAGACATATAGTTGGGGTGACCTAGGTAGTCCCCAAACAAGCTTCGTGAGCACTCACTTCTCGAAGGAGAGGGGCCTCTTCTACTGCTACTCCCTGGTCTGGACAATGTGGAGTGTGCTCCAGGGCTGTGCTCAACAGTCCAAGCAACTGGCTGATCAGTATCTTGACAAAATGCCAGTGACCTCAAAGATGACACTTCCCCTGAAGATATACTAGGATTTGGTTTCATATGGTTTGCCAAATGTTTCGACATAGAGTTGACAGTTCTTGTTCCGTGTGCATTGTCGTTCCAAGATGAATAATGTGAATTGTGAGACTTTTTCTCACTTGGTTTGGGGTGTAAACGTGGTTTCCATGTGTCTATCTCAAGTATCTTGTCAGTGCTCTCATCATGATCTCCACCATTTTTTTTCAGGGAAGTATCTCCGTAGCCATTTTTTGCACATTCCTCCATCCAGTGATGTATATATTGTGAAGCCAAATGTGACCTATCCTGACCCAAGCTCTCATGTGGTTTCAATTTGGAACCAGATTTCTGCATTTAATATGGAAAAAAAAAATGCATTATGCATGCATGATTGTAATTGGCAGACATCTAACTGAAATGAGTTTTACTGGATAAATAAGGTCCCTTTTACTTCTAGGAACTGCCGACATCTCTGAGAATGAATATGCTTCCATGTGAAGTTTGCGAAGAGAAAATAAAATATAATTCAGAATTACTGGTGAGTGCTACCTTCAGGTTTGGCCCATGATATTTACAGTTGAATGAATACTGCTGTGGATCATACTTTCTCGGAGTTGCAATGCCCTGCAAGATTTTTGGTGAAATAGAAAATGGTTACCATACAATCCAATCAATGTACAAGTTCAAAATTGATCAGTGTAAACAGCCGCTCTGACCAAGTATATTGAGGCAACATTTTAGTCTTAGAACATTCCTGCATGAGTCATTTACACTTCAAGATCTTACCAGTTGAAGAAGATTAACAATAGTTTGTTGACAAAAGAACATTCAAAAGACCCTAGCTTTTACTGAGATCATGAGGTCAAGACTACAGTATGTTTAGACAAGGCTGTCCATGGCTCATCTCTAAAATATAATACTTACAGGATGCTCAAATCGTGAAGCTCTGATGCTGGAATGAGAAGGATCTGAAGTTACATTCCGGTTGGCAGAAGCTCGGGCCTGGATTCGAGCCATGGCTTGCATACGTCGGAGCATATCTGCACTTTGTTTCCTCACTATACGACCTCTGACTAGTGCTTGCAGCTTCACTAGTCCCTTAAGTGCCCTCAGTGCCCTTCTAGCCTACAACATGCCCCCCACAGAACAAAAATGTCAATTAATCTTAGCCATCGCAATTAACCAGTAGCATCCAGTGCCTAGCTCATGAATTAAAATTCTGTATTACCCAAAAAGATATTGCAGTTTTATTTGATCCCATACATCAGGGTGGATTAAGCAATAATTCTTTATAGTTGAATACAAAGCACTATGGCAATAAATTATGAGGAGCAAACAGAAAAAACAGCAGCAATGTGCTTGATCCTCTTCTTGAATCATGCTGCATGAGTTATATTAATTTTATCTAGTAGGTATCATCCAGTGAAGTCCATAGGCAGCTTATTTTTGAACCTTTTAAGTGTTCAATTAGCACCTGTTGCAGATCTATATGGTCGGCAGCAGCTGAAGGTAGACTCATTTTCCTCCTATCCGACTCTACATATACAACTGAAATTTGTTGAAAAAACATATACTTATATTAAACCTGCACCTAAAATCACAAAGTGCTGCGGCACACTGCACCCCAATTAATCTAAAATTGTCAACTTGTCTCAAGAAGTTTCTCCAGGAAACAAGATTAAAGACTTGTCACTATATTCATCACCATTAATGATGATTATAACATTAGTATGGACACCAATGAGCTATTATTTTGTTAAGTTAACTGGAGTGAAACAGGGTGGTTGGGAAGTCCTTTTCCTCAATCTCGACAACACTTAACATAAGAAGAAAAAAAATCTTACTCCATTATAGTAGAGTAAGACAAGTCACTTCACCTAGTCCATTACTTAAGTTCAGCAAGACATTAGATGAACCAACTCTCTAGTATGCTATGCCCGCCCTCCTTGTTTTAATTATTGATTTGGATCCAGGTAGGTAGGAAAATGAGGTTTGTCAAAAAAAAAAGTTTATACTTCTTTTTAAAACCTTGAAATGAACCGTGTTTCTTTGCTGATACTGCCAAAACAAAACAAAAAAGCAATTTTTTATACACACTTTTTGAAACCCCAAGAGGTTTAGCTAAAAAAAAATGAAAAAAAGAACAAATTATTGATGGTACAGGAGAAGTGAAGAGGACACAAAGTCAAAAAATTAATTAATGGAAGATTAAAAAAAAAGTGACAGTGCCTTAACAGACACGAAGGAGTGAATAGTTTTGAAACCCATGGTATCATTTCGTTACGATTGCGAAGTTACTGTGCAACTTGTCAGTTGTCTCCTTCAATTCTCCCTCCCCAACCACAAATCTTGATAACAACTAATTTTACTAAAATCATATTAACATTATACTCACTACGTTTCAATTTATTTGTTCTAATTTTAATCCTCGTTCTAAGAAGTTTCGAATTAAAATCAAACAAACAAATTGAAACGAATCAAAAAAAAAAAAAAACTAACCAGGTAAGCTCGAAATTCTGACTGAATTTTAACGGCAGCCCATTCACGGCGGCGTTCGGTGTTGCTACTCGCATAAGCCGAAGCAGACCTCTTACCACTTGTAAGCCTAACAACCTCCGCCGCAGCCTGAGCGGCGGCCAGTGCCGCCTCTGCAACCGCGGCAGTGGCTGCCGCAACCGCTATAGCGTGCTTGTTTGCGTCCAGTGCTTCCGCATAAGGGCTCGCCGGTGGGTCTTCATTCCCATAAGGAATCTCAGCTCCAGTGTTTCTCCCACTTCCATTGGAAGATTTCCGGAGACCCCGCTTGTTATTCTTTCCGTCTTTCGCCGGCGGTGATGATTCCGACGGCGATTTCTTGGAACCGAGAAGCGAACGTAACCATCTGCTGGCTTTACCCATGTATCATGAGTTCATTTTTGAGAGGATTTGAGTGGATCTTGAGACAGTGGTAATGAATTGACGGGAGTATGGGCGAGGGTATATAAGGGTGGTTGGAAATTGGGACCCTATAAATGTAAAGACGACGAGTTTTGACAGGTAAGAATTGGGTCCTTGTGCTTCTCCATTGGAGCCCACTCTTCCGTCCTCACATCAGAATATCTCGCTTCTCTATATACTTTTTTTGAGTTAATAAAAGTCATTTTTTTTCAACAAGAGTTACCATAGCACAATGTCCACATCACAGAATTCATGTTTGACTGCTGGCCCGGTCTGAGAAACATATCTAAATTATCACTTATTAATTTAAGAAACACATATCAATGTTAGCGGATCAAATGTGTGTATACACGTACTTAGGCATGTACGACATGAATTTCCGTCTCCGTAACATAAATAATCTCTAAACTATAGAAATAGGTCTAAAATGGTCCCTTAACTATACATTTAACGAATTTAGTCCTTTAACTATTCAAAAACTTATCAGTTTTGGCCCTTTAACTATACACTTATAGGTTTTAGTCCTTTAAGTATTCAAAAACTTATCAGGTTTGGTCTTTGCCCATTTTTTTAATACAAATAGCTTAGGTTTATATTAACGGAAATTTTCGTGAAATTAAATCTTTAATCCATTTTTTAAGTTGTTTCTCTATTTCCGCTCTTTTTTCTTCAAACTACTCTTATGAAAAGAACAATAACGTCAACGATTCAAAATAAAATTAATGAGGAAAGAAGATATATGTCCTAATTTTATTCAATGGAGGATAAAATTAAGCATATAATTGTTGTTAATGACTTGAATCTGCACTTGAATATGCTAATCCGTGCAGATTTTATTTAATTTACTCAAATTTCTTTACGTAAAATAAAATGAATAGAATAATCAAATTGATCTATTTAAAAAAAATAAAAAAATTACAAGTCTACCATTTTATAAATTTCAATTTCTGAAAAATTAAACAAATTCCGTTCAATGAAGTTGGAGTACAAACTTTGGATTTAACAGGTAATAATTTTTTTCTTTTTATAATAAAGTTTAGCATATTCAAGTCATTAGTGACAATAATATGCTTCATTTTATCCTCTGTTGAATAAAATTATGATTTATATTTTCTTTCCTCGTGAATTTTATTTTAAATCGTTGTGGTTAAGGTTCTTCGCATAAGGTTAATTTGAAGAAAAAGTTGCTAAATAATTTAATTTCTCGAGGCATTGATTCCGTTAATATAAACCTAAGCTATTTGTATTAAAAAAATGGACAAAGACCAAACCTGATAAGTTTTCGAATATTTAAAGGACTAAAATCGGTAAGTTTATAGTTAAGAGATTAAAACCGGTAAGTGTATAGTTAAGAGACCAAAGCTGATAAGTTTTTGAATAGTTAAAGAACTAAATCCATTAAGTGTATAGTTAATGGACTATATTTTAGACCTACTCCTAGAGTTAAGAGACTATTTATGTCATTTTCTCTTTATTTTTGCTTACACGTTTTTAGATTATGAAGTGTCAAAAATACACCTAAATTATTATTTTTGAGTTTCACACCTAAATTATTGTGAGGGTAAAAACACATTTATATTATAACTCATAAATTTGACAAACACATCTCAAATAATATGTGATGGTATATATATTAGATGCTCTTTGTAAAAAAAAATGTCACATGAATTACCACGTGGAAAAAATGCCACATGATGAGTACTTATCTGGCTTGCTTTTAATAATTCATATTACCTAAGTATTACCCAGTATAAAGGAAAAAAACACCACCTAACGTCCGAAATTTTGATTCACAATTAATATAATAAGTTAATAACGAAAGTTGATCAAAATTGCATTCAAAATCTTCAATAAAAAAATCTACACGTTGGTGAAAAGGGATAAAAAGAAAAAAAAAATCCTCATTTCCTCTGCAACCAACACCAAGATAGCTTCTCAAATACCTTCGTTACCTCAATTTTATATCTTGAAAATGAACAACAACCTACGATCCACTACCCCTACCCCATGATAAATTATTTTTTCACAATGGTAATTCATGTGACAATGTTTATTAAAAAAAGAGAGTGTATCACACATTATCACATATATCACATATTATTTGAGGTATGTTCTGACATATTTTTCATAACTTTTAGTTCAAATTTTGAGATTTTTTGCGTGTGTTCTCATTCGTCAATTAGATAGTTAAATCAATCATATAAAATATATTACTTCTTTTAGTTATATGCATATACCTCAATAAACCGTAAAAACCCATACATTCTCTACTTGAAATTAATATGTATAATTGAAGGAAATGACATATTCTAATGTAGTTAACGTAATTATCTAATAGACAAATGAAAGCACGAGTAATTTTTTTCAATTTTTGGATTGAATGTGTTTAATTGAAACATGACTTGATTTGAGTGTCTAAATAAAATATCGTATCAAGTTTAAAGGTCTCACTATTTATTAAGCCTAAATAAATACGTAAATTTTACTACTTTACTCTTATCTCTCTCCAATACATTGCACTTTAATTAAGATCAAGATTAATATGAGTTACTCCATAATAAATAGTTTTTCTTTTTATTTTTCATCCTAATAAGGGGAACACAATTTAAAAAGATGAACTAATCATTAGTTATATATGTACGTGTAATAATCTATTTGACCAAACTCTTAAATCTAAATCGCTAACTAACTGTTGAATCATTTACCAATTACCAATAAACCAATAACAATTTTTTTAAATTTAGGTTATTGATTTTAATTTAAGTTTTGTACAGCCCTAGTAGAATGGTGAAAGTAAATAGGGGAGTATTCAAATCATCACCAAGAAGGTAGACAGTCGAGATAGCTAACCAACTAAAATGATTTGTGTCACATAGTGCCAGCAAAATGAACTCATATTTTGATAATCCGTCCAATTCGCTCATATTTTAATTGGGTTGGGTGAGTGATTTTTTACATGGGTAAAATATGGGTAAAGTATGGATTAGTCAAATGGGTTAAGCTTCTAATTTTTATTCACTATAAATTCATGATGTCACTAAAAATATTTTAATTTTTCTTGCTTTTTATGTTCTTCTATAGAACTAATTATTTTTCACTATAATTGAAAAGGTGAAGTCTTTTGGCCCTCCAAAACTATATATTTTAAATGTACATTTCTTTTGTTACTTATAATTTTTTTTTACTTGTTTAATTTTAAATTGGATAATAAATACATAGTGTAAAATAAGCAAATTATGTATTAGTATTGACATTGCTTAAAGTGCATTAAGCATGTTTTAGTCCTAAAATGCAAATATTCATTTACTTTGAAATAAAAAATATTTTCCCCTTACATAATTTTATTTTATATTGAAAAGTTATAAGATTTTTTTTTTTTACTTTTATGACACAATAAAACTAAATGAAGCATTTTCAACATTTTTCATCTAAAAAAAGATTAAAATATTTTCTCCATGTTGAATTCTTAAGTGGAGTACTATTTACTCATGAAAATATGGGTAAACTAGTATTTTACCCAACCTATTTCTTACCCAATCAATTTTTAATCATATCAAATATGGGCGAATTGAATTATTACCCATTTATATTGACCCATTTTCAACCCGCCCAAATTTAATCCAATTCGCCCATTTGCCACCAGTCACATATTGAAAAAGATCTTCACATATTGGAGATCGTCCTCTGATACACAAAACAGACACAGGTCCATGGGCCATTAGGGCAATGTTGTCCCCTAAGCACGTAACCTGGTCTTGGACTAGCATTGTTGGGTTGATGTTTAAATTGTGTACTCTAAAGTCCTATATTGATCATCATTTTAATTTATTTTCTTAGATCAATGGAACAAAGATGGGGGGTTTAATTGTAATAATTTTCCCCTAAGTAGAAGTATCAAAAGTGGTTGTTAGTTTACGCCTATGCCTTCTAACTTTGGATGTACATAAGTAGACACTTAAACTTGTATAAATAGACACATTCATTCTATGTGACAATTTTGTATCATACGTGACGTCCTACATGTATTATGCCATGTAGAATGCATGTGTCTACTTATTTATTTTTATACAAGTTTAAATGTTTACTTGTGCACACTCAAAATTGGGGGAATAAATATTAGTTGAAACCAAGTTAAAAGGACATGTTTATGTATTAGGTATAATACATAAATTTGCCATTTAACTTGGCCTCATTTTACATTTATGCCCTCCATTTAGGTGTGCACAATTAAAAATTTAAACTTGTATAAAGTTGAACAAATAGACATGTATCCTATGTGGCATAATACATGTAGGGCACCACATAGGATGTAAATGCCATATAGGACGTGTATGTTTATTTGTTCAACTTTATACAAGTATAAATTCTTAATTGTGCACACTCAAAATTGAAGAACATAAATGTGAGTGGAATTCAAGTTAAAAGGCGTATTCATGTATTATGCCTTAATTTAATAATTGGTTCTCACAATTTGTTGCCAACTAATATGGAAATTCCTTTTTATAACCCTTTTATTTGTTCTATATAACAAACCTATGATATGTAAAATCATGTTTAATTTAATTTCAACATATAAAAGCAAAAGCCAAGACATAATTTTCTTGTGAAATAGAATCAGATTTATAAGACAATCTTTTCTGCCCCCACAAATTTAGAAACTAGCTCCAAATATCAAACTCAGAGTCTGTAGTTTGTCTTATTGATTTCACATGACACATAAAGGACTCTTAACTGACCTACATTACATCAGATTGCTAACTTGCAGTTCACATAGGACATAGCATATCTCCCAAAACAACAACACAAACAAAAAAATAAAGCGACGACGTATATTGCCTTAGAAAATCTGAATATTATTCTCCTATAGCTATAGCTAGGAATAATTGGCAGCATTCAACATACAGCTCAGTTTTCTGCAGCAAAAAATAAAAGTCAGTAAGCACTAAGAATGTGAGCTATTTATATAACAGTAGAGGTAGGGATGTACATGGTCGGGTTGGTTCGGGTTTTTCAAATATCAAACCAAACCATTTGTGTTGGATTTTTAAATTTATAAACCAAACCAAATCAATAAAACTCGGATTTTTCAACCTCGGGTTTTTTTGGTTTTTCGGGTTGTTTAGGGTTTTTCCGGAAAATTATTCATACAAACATATAATTTACTTGTACTTTAAATATTTCTTTAGTCCTACCAAAATATAATTATCTAAGATGTTTCTTAAAAATATAACACAATATGATATGATTAATGACACAAAAATATTCAATAAAAAATAATAATGAAATCATCATATAAAATAAATATTGCAAAGTCATAATGAAAATGATCATAATTTAAAAGTACTAAATCATGCTAAAATTAAGTTTAATAAGTATTAGTTACATGACTAAATATTAAAGAAAATTAAAATTAGATTATGTATTTTAATTGTCTAAACCAATGTAAAACTAAAGAACAAATATTCAATATTATTGTCATT
>JAJOON010037545.1:0-11767 GCA_029582645.1 Solanum megistacrolobum
ATTGTAAAGGGCCGTGTCCCTACTTATGTTTTGTGATTGTGTCTAAGATGGCCATGTGAGACTTAGACTTCCGTTGTGTGTTTTTAAAGTTGTTTTAATGAAGCTTGAATGTTTGGATGTAAATAAGTTTTTAATTCCGCACTATTGTCATTATTGAATGCAATGAATGACTATGTGGCTTGTATAAGACCCCTTCGGGGTCGAATACGCCTTGTTACGACTTGGGGGTGCTCCCGGGTCGTGACAACTGGGTACCTTTGTTTTGGTACTCGTGCTACACTCAGCATCTTTTCGTGATGCAGGTTCAAGTACCAGCTACCAACAGTGATCGTTGTTCCATCTTTTGTAGCATTGGGATATCGAAGACGAGGGTGATCACTTTGCATCCTGGATCATCTTATCTCCTTCTATATATGTAAGCTAGTCTTTTGCCTTTTCGGCGGCTTGTTGTGGTCCACTTTTAGCACTTGTATTTGCTCATATTAGACAACTCTATACTCATGACTTCAAGGTTTTGGGAGGGTTTCAATTATATATAGTTTTTATTTGCTTCCGTTTCTATCATATTTTTACTACTACTGTTATTTATGCTTGGCACTGCCCTATACCCATTACTTGTCATTCTGGGTTACAGTTAGCTTACTGACTGGAGGGTTATAGTAGGTGACATCATGACTTAAGGAATCGGGTCGTGACAACTGATATAAAAAGTCATGTCTCAAAATGCAAGAGACATTTCAAACTATACGAAAGGAAACAGTTATGATCAACAATGCCATAAGCTCGCCCTCAAATGCAGCCTTTCTACAATTTGCAGGATTCCAACACAGGTAACTGGTGCTCAGATCTGCATCACAAAACCAAATGTATAGTGTAGTATAAGTATCAAAACAACAAGTACTCAATAGGCATCATAGGGCGATTGAGCTGGAAAAGTAAAGACAATATTAAAAGCGGAATTAACACTATAGAGGCCAAATTAAGGAAATCTAACAGGAATGCACACGATTCTAGGAAAGAACGGAAATAAAATCTAGTAATTAACTATAACCTAACTAGACCCCTATTGTCCAAAAGGTACACTCATGTGCAAGTTTACGTAAATAACTCAAAGGGATCCCATAAGCCCGAAAGGTACATAGAAGAGCTCTAACCAATAAGAACAAAACCCGAAGAGTCCAGTACAGGAGAGTGCATAGCTCGGACCTCGAATAACGGATAGGATACCAAAACAAACCAATAGAACTATTCCTCTAGGTATCAACTCAATAGAGGATAATATGTTCGAAACTCGGACTGCGGCTGAATATCAAGTGTCTAAACCTTAGATCTGTGATGATAAGAGTTGTGTGCCAAGACCTTAAATTTGCAGCTATATGAGAAATATGCCTAGACCTTAAATTTATGGTTATACAATCTATCGAAGAAGGGTCCTATATAAATGTCATTATGATAAGGCCATTGTAGTTCAACGTCCACTCGAAAGTCACCAAAGAATCACTCTGAGACTAAACAACTCTCAATCTCGATAGATTTAAGTGAAGCAAATATTGCCATCGAGAATCACAAGAATGGAGGTATGAGGGGAATTATGGATGCAAGGTCTTCGAAACTCAGTAACCACCTAGCTAGGGCTCATTCTATCAAACCGAAGTCTACTACATTTGTCTACACGAAGTTAAGTCATCTAAAGCGACTTCTGAGTAAATTCTAAGGACTCTCGACACCAACAGCCTACACCTATGCTACGATCAATAACAAACTTTTAATTAACTACAAAAATTATACATGAAAGCAACAAGGTAAGGATGATCACAAAAAGAAAATTAAACATGCTAAAACCTCCAAAAAAATATGACCTAAAACATGATTTCTAAATAGCTAACATGAATCAACTAGTAACCCAACATAAATTCCAACTAATCAATATCAATTCGCATTCTTGAACTCAATCTAAACACTGTGAAACCATAGCCTACATAAATTCAAACCATGCGCTCTCCGAATTCACATTTCTAGAGATTTACCCCTCTGAACGGGCTCCAAAAGCTGCCATGCTATTAAAACATAACTACGACATTATTATATACATTTTGAAACAAAAAAAATACAAAAATCATAGATAGAACCAAAATCGAGTCAAAAAACATAATTGTGCACCCTGTACGAGAAATAACAAAATTCACTTTGTCAAAACTTCCTAGTAAGCATATTGACTTTCTTTCCTACACAAGTAGAAAACATTAGGACTTCCTTGTTACATTTCATGACTCGTTTTGGGTGCGGACCCTATACTACCCTAATCTAGCCAAAACTAAAACTCAATAAAACATAAATATCCATACAAAATTGGCCAAAACATAAAAACCAATAAAAATCTTTTAAATTGGCTAGATTTACATCTTGGATTGCCTCCGAAGTAGCGCTTTATTTAACATCACGGCACGACGCAGAACCTTTGTTTACTCACATTTCATCATGATCCCATTATTCATTCACTTCTTTGATTTTTTCCGATTGACCCAAGTAGACTTTGATCCTTTGATCGTTCACCATGAATCTTGTTCCTTCCTCATTCTCAAGTTCAACAGGTCCGTGTGAAAACACTTGTACCACTCTAAATGGCCCAATCAACTTAGACTTGAGTTTGCGAGCAAACAAACGCAACATTGAATTGAATAGAACTACCAAATCACCTGGAGTAAATTCACATTTTCGATCTTTTTATCATTCTACCTCTGCATCTTTTCCTTATACAAGGCTGAACTTTTATATGTTTAAGGTGAAACTCATCGAACTCATTCAACCTTTGACTTGATGCGGCATCCCAATCTTGATTCAGCTTCTTGAGTGCCCACATCACTTTATACTCTAACTCTAGAGACAAGTGACAAGACTTCCCAAAAACAAGTTGGTAGGGAGATTTACCTATGGGAGTCCTGAATGTAGTGTGATAGGCCCATAGAGCATCATCAAGCTTTCTCGACCAATCAGTTATGTTCGCATTCATAGTCTTCGTAAGGATTTGTTTAATTTCTCTATTTGACATTTCAACTTCCCTACTAGACTATGCATGATAAAGAGTTGCTATGCTGTGAAAAACACCATACTTCTCAAGCCACGCCTTGAACAACTTATTGCAAAAGTTGGAACCTCCATCGCTAATAATCTCCCCTGGTGTACCAAATTGGGAAAAGATATTATTTTTCAGGAATGCGGTGACACTCTTCCATTCATTGTTTGAAAGAGCAACAACTTCCACCCTTTTAGACACATTGTCAACTGCTACAAGTATGTACTTCATCCCATTCAAACTCACAAACAGACCTATAAAGTCAAGGCCCCAAACATCAAACAGATCAATCATCATAACAGGAGTAATTAGGGGTGAAATACCTCCTTCTCATTGGCAACGATCACAAGACTTGGCAAAATCATGAGTATCTTGGTTGATAGTCGAACAATACTACCCACACTGCAAGATTTTATGAGCAGTCCGAAAACCACTATGATGACCACCAATGGAAGACGAATGGCAAGCTTCCAATATACTCATCCTCTCTACCTCAGGCACACATCGATGAATAATCCCATCGACAAAGACACGAAACAACTCTTCCTAGAAAAAAGTCTTACACATTAGATATGAATTTTCTTCGTTGGTGGAATGATAAGTTCAAAGGCACAATATAATACCAAATAATGAGCAAAATCTGCTAACCAAGGGATAAGATCAAAAGAAGCAGCCAAAACTTGTTTGTCTCGGAACGTATCATCTATCTATACTCCATCAACTAACCTTAACATGGCTTCTTCCTCTAATATGGACATGTGATCAGCTACTTGGTTTTCTTTTTCCTTTCTATCTTTTACCTCAAAGTTCAATTCTTGCATCAATAGCACCCATCAAGTAAATCTCGGTTTTGCATCCTTCTTTGCCATAAGATACCTCAATGCAGAATGATCAGTGTGCACAATGACTTTAGTTCCAAGAAAATAGGATCTAAACTTCTATAATGTGAAGACTACATCAAGCGATTCCTGTTCAGTGACCGTATAATTCTTTTGAGCAACACTCAAAGCTTTTCTGGCATAGTATATGGGATGAAGAATCTTCTCTCACCTTTGCCCAAATACTAAGCCAAGTGCTATCCTGCTCACATCACACATAACTTCAAACCGTTGTCCCTAATATGGTGAAATTATGATGGGTGCAGAAGTCAACTTCTCTTTGAGCCCCTCAAATTCTATCAGACAAGCATCATGAAACTCAAACTGCGTCTCCTTTTCGAGCAGTTTGCATAATCTGTGTGCAATTTTTGAGAAATCTTTGATAAACCTCCTATAGAATCCTGCATGCCCTCGAAAACTTCTAACACCTTTCACAGAGATGGGTGGTGGAAACTTTTCAATCACCTTGACCTTGTCTCTATTATCCTTAATACCCTTTTTTGAAATCTGGTGGCCCAAAACTATACCCTTTTTTGCCATGAAGTGACACTTCCCCCAGTTGAGTATAACATTACATTCTTAATAGCTTTTCAGAACATCACTTAAATGTGTGAAGCAATAACAAAACTTGTCACCAACCTCCAAAAATCATCCATAAATACCTCTGTCGTATATTTCACCATATCGTAAAATATAGACATCATGGAATGTTGAAAAGTCATCGGTGTATTACACAACCCGAATGACATCCTCGTGAAAGCAAACATCTCATAAGGACAACTGAAATTAGTCTTCTCTTGGTCTGTCGAATCTATGGAAATCTAATTGTAGTCGAATACCCATCTAGAAAACAATACCAACCCTTTCCGGCAAGACAATCTAACATTTGGTTCATGAACAACATTGGGAAGTGATCTTTCTTAGTGCATGCATTCATCTTTTGGTAATCCATGCAAACCCTCCAACCAGTGACATGCCTCACTAGGACAAGCTTATTCTTCACGTTGGGAACCACAATGAATCCTCCCATTTTGGTAAACATTGAACCTGACACACCCAATTACTATCTAACAACTTGATAATATATTTCTTCACAACCTCTTGCATTGGCGGATTTAATCTCCTTTGGTTATCAATACTTAGTTTACTATGTGGCATGAGTTGAATCTTGTTAGAATGTATACACGGTGGAATACCAATAATGTTAGCAATAGTCCATGATATAGCCCTTTTGACCCATTTTATTACCGATATCAATGCCTCTATTTGCCCTTTGTTAAAATCAACATCAATAATGACATGTAAACCACTATTTTTGCCTAAGAACACATACCTCACATGAGATAGAAGTGCCTTTAACTCAAATTTTATAGGCTCATTAATAGATGGTTTTGCAAGCAGAGTATCTCGATTCTTCAAATCCAAATCCAAAGCCATCTCCTTTGGTTGGTGATGAGGAAAATTCATTCTTTTCAAATGACAGCAACTAACTCACCATATTCAGTAATACCCTCTCCATCAAAGTTTATGATCACAAAACTAGTGCTTCAACACCCAATCTCTCCTCAATGGACACCTCTGGTTTCTCCTCAACGGTATGGTTCACTGCGGACACTAACTTAAGATCACTTTGATGCTTTATCGATTTGAAGATATTAAAGATCCCCTCTTTTTATTCAATTAGAACTTCATCTTCCCTTTTTCTATGTCAACTAAAGCACACCCAATAGCAAGAAATGGTCTCCATAAGATGATGGGTACTTCAAAGTCAACCTAATAGTCTAGTATCACAAAGTTCACCATAAATATGCACACCTCAACATTCACAAGGACACCTTGTAGCATACTAATCAATTTCTTCGTAGTTCAATCATCCATAAGTAGTCGCATTATAGTCGGGTTAGGGGTTCCTAAGCCCAACTTATTGTACATAGACAGCGACATCAGATTTATACTAGCACGTAAGTCACATATGGCCTTAGAAAAGTGCAACAGATCAATGCTACACGAAATGGTAAAAGTTTTGGGATCCTCCTTCTTTTGCACTACCAATCAAGTAGTAATGGCGCTACAATGCTGCAACTTATTATTACCTTCAAAACTGACAGCCCTCTTTTTAGTCACAAGATCTTTCATGAACTTAGCATAACTGTGCATTTATTTTAGTGCTTCAATCAAAGGAGCATTTATCGATAACTTCTTTAACATGGATATGAAACTATGATACTTTACTTTTCCAGTCTTCTTAACCAACCTTTGTGGGAAGGGAGGTGTACGCCTCGGAATAGGGATGATCTTTTGTGTAACCTTAGACTCTTTGTCATTCTGATAATTAGTCTCCTCAACTACTTCAACTTCTATTCTTCCTGCTCTTTCGCACTTTCTACTCCAGTCGGCATAGGAGGTTCAAAAGTGTGCTTTCCGCCCCTAGTAGTAACTGACATACAATGTTTGTCATTCTTTGGGTTCTGAATAGTATTGTTGGGAAGTGCTCCTTGTTGGCACAAATTTAGACTTGAAGAAAGTTGGCTCAACTGCTACTCAATCTATCTAATCGATACTACATGTGACTCAACTTTTTGACCAATACCCGATAAATCAATATTCATCTCTTTCACATTGTCAGCAATTGAGTCAAACCTTTTCACCATCTTGTTCAGCATATCCTGAATGCGATTCAAACTCGATCCTCCATCTCATGTCCTTTGTAGAAAATAAAGGCCACTCTTATCATTTTTGTTGTTATACCCATTCATATTATAGTTGTTGTCATCATTATAATTCCCATCAGGAACATAGTTCCCTTCGCGATTGTAGTTACTGTACTTCCGACGTTTATTTACTTGACCTTGGCACCAATTATTATGATTGGATTCTTGGGCGTTTGTGCAAAACCCCCGTTGGCACGACCCAAGGGTACCCCCTAGATGTAACAAGGCACATAGAACCCCAAAAGGAACAATGTAAGCCACTTAGCATATCATAACATAAGTAAAGAAAAATAAAGAGTAAAACACATTTCAAGACTTAAAAAGATTTCATAAAAGCAAAGCGGAAGTCTAGACTTGTCTCAATTAGCGATCTATTACAATCTAAGTATCAAATAGGGTCATAGCCCTTCCAATAAAATCCGAAAGTCTAGAACAATGAAAGAAAGGAACTACAAGGTATCTCTCGTCCTCGGATCCATGAGGACTCACCACAAGCTAGGAGAATAGTTGATCCAAGCTTGTATTAAAGGAAGATCACCTTAAACAATGGAACCTACACTTTGTGAAAAATATGGGTTAGTACAAAAATGCACCAGGTATGATAGCCATGCATAAAATCCTTCAAAACATGCTAAAAGGGACAATTTAGTTAAATGCATGGAATTTGTAAGTTAAAACCTCACTTAGAAGACAATGGAAGACCATAAGTCATAAGCATTTAAACATTTAAATCAACATAGCATAATGGAAACATACCATAAGCACCCTCAAAGTCTACTTGTGCAATGCATGAGTAAGATCCCATAATCCGACCGATACAAAGTAAAGCTTCTTGAGTAGTCATAGTTTAGAGTTCATGTCCTTTTTCATATTTAATCATAGTGGGTTTACGCCTTAACCGACATAGACCATGTGAGCTAACATGGAATCTGGTGTCATGCCCCACACCAATAAGAGATGTCCTACTTGCCTAAGGTAGAACTAAAATGTATTAGCTTTTAGGTGGATCCACTAGCTAAAGACCTATGAGGGAACACAGTTATGGGATAAGGAGATTGTTACTAGAAACCCGAACTTTACTTAACGGGGGAGCTTCAATATCATGTGGTTACCTTCGGAAACCCGGCCTTACTTAATGGGATAGCCTCTACCTCATATTCAATATCCACTCGGTGCTAAGCATTACTTCCCATAATTACATGTTTAGTCTTGTATTAAGTTCATAAGCATGGAAGAGTGCCTTGACACTCAATCCAACATAACTCATAAAATAGCTCATAGATTCAATAGGTAAGAATGGACTTTCAACCTTAGAACCATCGTATTGTGAGAAAACCTTTCACATCATGTTCATTATGTCTTTTTGAGAATAACCTTTCAATCAAACAACAATTGGATTATAATCATGTTCATAGAATATATGCAATGAGTCCACAATCATGTAAAAGCCTCATGTTCTACCCTTCTTGGGTCAAGGATCACATTCAACCAACCACACTTAGGGTTACTACATTAAACATGGATCATAAAATGATTCAAATAACTAAATTACTACAAGCACAATTTCATAGTATTCATCTCCCAATAATTCAACCACACCACAAAGTCATAAATTGGGGTCATGGGGGTTATTATGGATTCATGGGAGATTTCATTATAAAACTACAATAATTAACAATGTAATCATAAATTAAAGTAATTAAATCATTAAAATCATTTTTAGGAAGAATCCATGACTTGGAGTCAAAACCCTAGCTTTTAGGGAATTTGTACTTTGAAATTAAGAGTTTGAAGGGATCCATGGATCAAGACTACCATACCTTAGGTGAAGAATTACCACGAATTGAGGAGAAAAGATGGATCCGTCAACCTTAACTTCACCCTTCTTCTTCTTCTTCTTCTTCTTTGGAGTTCTTGAGAGAATATTTGGGGAGGTTGAGTTTGGGAATTGATTTTAGAAATAATGAGAGGGATAATTTAGTTTAGGGTTCTTAAAAACTTTTATAGGTGGTCTAAACTAAGTTAAGACACCACTTAATAATAATTAACAACCCAAAACACCCCTAGACTTAACCTCGAAAGCTAACAAAATAACTGCTTTCCAGGCCTTGACCTACGACTCCAAGACCCGCGGACCATGGGTGGGACCACGGCCCGTGCTAGTTAAATGTAGTTCATGGTCTAGGGCTTGAAATGGATGGCTTCACCTACGAAGCCAAGACACGTGGTGTGGACCCATCTAGGAGGTGTGGGTCCTGCCCGTGGCTACTTCCTTAGGTAGATTGCAAGGGGACCTCACCCACGGTGCCCACCTACGTGGAGTGGGTGGTCTTATGGGTGGTGCTTGTTTTTGGCAGTCCTAGGGTCCTCCTCAAGGACCCATGGTTGGTCCTTAGGGGTTTAGGCCTTTACTTTCTATAACTAAAACATGAATTTTAATGTACAAGAAGGTACGTTCAAGGCTCTAACCCTAACGTCATGCCCTATCTTAGCCTACTAGTTTCTGGAAATGTTACAATATCTCCCCCTTGGGATCATTCGTCCTCGAATGATGATCTACACGCCTTACGAAAATAAAGACTCAAGACTAGCAGCCCATCATGTATGAAACAACAAAATAATGCACAATTTAAAGGAGGAAACATCAACTCCATCTCAAAACATAATCAATGCAACACAAGGGAGTAGGAACTACATCTAACAACCCAATATACATGATACTCAATATTTCTCATATTCATAGTAGGAACTACCTACTCCAACTAAAATAATGCTCAACACAACATTATGGAGCCAATATGCCAATACTCTGAAAAGCATACTAAAGCATGTTAATCAACCCATCTCATGAAGTCAAAATAGGCAATTCATACAAAATACACAACAACATGAGGAACATAATTCATGAAAACTCATTTTCTCACTAAACATGAATTTCATAAGGAACATGCATAACATAAGGAAATCATGGAAAAACACATATAACACTCATGACTCCCGAAACACTAAAACTCAAGAGGAACTAATTACCTCAAGCTTGAAATAGGAGTAGAAGGAAAGAGATGAGGATATCGGGACTTCATACCAGCCTCAGCCTCCCAAGTAGCACCCTCAACTAAATTATTCCTCCATAAAAACCTTCACGGAAGCTATTTCCTTATTTCTCAATCTCTTGACTTGTCGATCTAGAATCTCTACTGTAACCTCCTCATAGGAAAGACTTTCATCAACTCCCAACCCTTCTAAGGGAATAATGGATACCGAATCTCCAATACACTTCTTAAGCAGAGAAACATGAAATACCGAATGAATCGGAGCCAAGTCATTTGGCAAATCCAACTCATAAGCAACCTTACCAACTTTCTTCAAAATTTGGTATAGGCCTACATACCGGGGACTAAGTTTCCCTTTTTTGCCAAACCTCATCACACCCTTCATAGGTGAGATTTTTGAATAGACCCATTCACCAACTTCAAATTCTAGGTCCCTTCTCCTCACATCGGCATAAGACTTTTGCCTACTTTGAGCCATTCTCAACCTCTATCTAATGAGCCAAACTTTCTCAATAGCTTCATAAACCGATTCGGGACCAATAAGTGCAATATCACCAACCTCAAACCAACCAACCGGAGACCTACATCTCCTACCATACAAGTCTTCAAAAGGAGCCATACCAATACTTGAATTGTGACTATTATTGTAGGCAAATTCTATCAATGGCAAGTGGTCGTCCCAATAACCTTTAAAATCTATCACGCATGACCTCAACATGTCCTCTAAGGTCTGACTGGTACGTTCCGCTTGGCCATCTTTTTGAGGGTGGAAAGCGGTACTAAGCTTCACTTTAGTGCCAAGCCCTTTTTGGAAGGACTTCCAAAAGTGAGATGTAAATTAAGTACCCCGATCCATAATGATAGATAGACAAACTCCATGAAACATCACTATCTCTCTTATATACAACATGGCATAGTCTTCCGTCGAGTAAGAATTCTTAACAGGAATAAAGTGGGCTGAGTTTTTAATCCTATTAACAATGACCAAATAGAGTCATGTTGCCTTTGGGTACGAAGCAAACCCACAATAAAATCCATGTTCACATCTTTCCACTTCCAAGTAGGAATAGGGATATTTTGTGATAATCCTCCCAGCCTTTGGTGCTCAACCTTAACTTATTGACATTTAGGACATTTGGCTAAAAATCTCACAATATTTGTCACGCCCCGAGCCTACACCCTGGACGTGGCTGGCACTCGGAGACCATTGTTGGCCCCAAGCAAACCCTTGGCCTGGCATACTTAACTCAAATAAACAGTCTCATATAACAACTTAAAGAATAATGAACTGGCCAAAATGGCACCTAAGTCATTAAACAACATCTGAAGGATAAAGAAAGACATCTGCACTAATAACTATCTGATTGTCTATGAAGCCTCTAAAATACTAAGAGGGATGTTGGGACAAACCCCACAACATCCTAATAAATGAAAAACATAAAGCAAATAAAAGAGTACTCCGGAATGCAAAGAGGCTCACCACTGACTCTGAGCTGCTCAACTGGATCAATGAGGTGCTGGATGCTGATCCTGGTTACCTGCGTCTGCATCATAATAATATGCAGGCCAACTGGCATCAGTACATTGAATGTACGAGTATGCAAGTTGGAATGCTAAACAATGCATAGGCTAGAAGGAATATGAAAGAAACTAAATAAATTACCTGGCTCAACTCAACTCAACCTGATTGACTCATTTCAATATAAAGCAATTTAAAACAAGTGCAATATAAAGAAAAGCTATTTAAAAAACATACTATAAACTCTGTGTGTATGCAAAGATACAATAAATCTGAGATGTATGTAGAAATACAAAAGAACTTATGTATATAAAAATACAATAACTATTGTGGGAGTTTCTCTAACCGACAACCATCACATAAGAGCTATAATGATGATACATAGATCAACCTCACGCTGCCAGAGCATCCTATACCCGGCCAAAGGTATAGAACTTGAACTGCCTAATGGATCCACTAGTCTAATTTGAAAAGGATTCATCTAAAAAGTATGAACCTCTTCTACCCATGATGGCTACATGGTTCTATGGGGG
>JAJOON010037549.1:0-15442 GCA_029582645.1 Solanum megistacrolobum
GTTGCTCTAAAATTTGGGTTAGACCCATTCCCCACTCAATTTGACCCCCTAAACAAGAATATGAAGTCGGATTTTCGAAAAACGAAACGGATTTTTTTTTATATAGCTAAACAAGTTTCCGGTAACTTCCGAAGCAGATTTTTAAGAACTTTTTGGGTCATTTCATGCAGCCTCTAATAGGATAGCGCGCTCAGCAGCCGAATGTGCAAGATGCCCCATCTTCAGGATCATATCCTGAGTAATCTTGGCGGGTTGTGCTGCAGCAGAAGTATCAGGAGCCTAGGAGGAAGATCTGGGAGCAGATGTACCTTAAGGCCTAGATGCCGGAGTAGGCAAGGATGCCTCTGCAGGTATAGAGTCATGTCCACCTCCGGAGATGTATCTACCAAGGCTCCTCTTTTCCTATCTGCCTCTTCCCATGTGTACTCGGCGTCTACACGCCGAATGTCTATGGAAGATGAAGAATTGACCGCAATATCTATCATCGCATCCCAAGGAACTCCGGCATGTCGGCACAAGGCAGGCCGCCTTAGGAGGTCTGGCTCTACTTCGAGCTCATGGCCATCTTCTGCTCTATAATGAGTCCCATGTCAATGCTCTTCCTGGACATTATCATCCAAAGGCAGGCCGCCTTAGGGGGGCGAATGATGGACTTGCTCTAGGACGGGATGATTGTGATGTTGATAAAGCCAAACCAAAACCGAGCAACAATACTCAGGTCCTTCTTCTCAATGGGGGCCCCGTCCCTCGATCCACCTCGGGGTGGTATCGGAAATCAATTGTGCAATCCATCCCTTTAAGTCATCCAGGGACTAAGTAATAGGCAAGCCGTCATATGCCAGTGTAGAACCTAGAGCCCTATCAAGTACATTATTAATGTGGTCGCTACTGCACCCGACTTCCTTACCCCGTACCATGGCAGCTTAACCAGTCAAAAGGCGATGTTCTTCTTCTTCCTTTTTGGTACTAGCTCTCCATATGTTGTATAAAAATCGTAGACCCACATAGGAATGTAAGGGCCTCGGGGTGTAGGGAACTGCTTGAACCGGTGGAAGTGGAGGGTGTCCCTCAATACAGAGTATCTATCCACTAAACCCTTCATGGATAGTAGCTTCTCTTCCAGAATCTTCCGAAACCCATTGTCTTTCAATCTGTTAAGTAGCCAGGGAAAAGGAACTATTGGTGGTACTGGAGCTACAACAGGGGTCAGAGCTGGCACTGTTCCTCCTGGAGAGAAGGCTGGTGGGGCTCTCGAGGAGTCAGGGATAGACCTAGCACGAATCTCTGCTCACCTAGACTGTAGGGGCTGGTCATCCTCCGGCTCAGATAATACAACTTTGGAGTTAAAGGCCTCTCCCTCGCTGCCGAAGTTTTGCTCCACAACCTCAGATTCTTGTCTCTTTCCTTTGCCCTTGCCTTAGGTAGGAGGTTCTGTTCTTCTATTGTTAGGGGGATTGGCTCCCCCTTCATTTATCACAATGCCCCATGCTTTTTGACGGTGTGGCATGTCAAGGTTTGCTCTAGCCATGTCTACAAAAACAGCAAAAAGAGTTCTAATTAGTTCAAGAAAAGTGGCAAAAAAATAGTTGTAGACAGACTCACCGAATCGGTCGGCGAGTCACTGAATCCTTTTGGCGTGCCAAATCAGGGTCACTGAAAGGATGGGCTTCAATAATTTCCAAAATAATGGCATGTCGGCGATGGGAAGGACCTTTCGGCGAGCAAGGGCCAGCCCGCCGAAAGTTACAGTGCATTTTAGGCATTTTAGGCCTTTCGGCGAGTCACCGAGTGCACTCAGCGAACTCAGGCATCTCACCGAAAGTTAAAGAACCTAAACTCAAATTTAGCATGAAATTAAAGGCTATTTAGGGGGATTCGGCGAACCACCAATTTTTTTGGCGAACCGCCGAGTTTTTCAACGAGCTCGACCCAACTCGCCAAACTGCCTAACGTGCCTATTTTCAACCCAAACTTCTAATCTCAACCCCGCAGCCCCCGAAAACAAAATCTAAACATGAACTCATTCAATTAGACTTTGTCCCATTACACCCATGCCCTCGGGATACTGAGACTTCTCCCGATTTGGCCAAATTTGGCCATTTAATGACTTTTGACCTTAGGAATGACGTCAAACGCTCCATCATCGAGCAAATTATGTCATTTAGAACAAATGTGAGTTAATTAGACTTCACCCGAATAGACCGAACATCAACAAAGAAACACCCAATATTTTTTATCAATTTTAAGGCACGATAATTTGGGAAATCAATGATATCGACAATTTAGGCAAGCTATTCAAATTAAAACAGGCACAAAAGCATACAATTACGATAAGAGAGGCCCATTACACATCACTAAGATATAAATCATTGCATATGAGTAAAAATTGTTAAATATAAGTTTGGGGTTCGCAAAACCAACCTTATAACTCGAATAAATAAGTTGTAAAGCTAAGCGGCAACGATATCCACTCCGAACACACAATTAACAACTAATACACGATAAAAACACAAGAATATAGGAAAATATAGTACGGGTGTGAGTTTGGGAAGTTAAAAAGTGAGGGAATGTGAAAGATTTTGAAAATTTGAACTTTTGGCCTTTAAAACCGTTCAGTACTCGCCCATTCGGCAACATCAGTTTTGGTTGCCGACCCACTCGGCGACACGCCGAGTGGGCAAATACATCGCCGAGATTTACAGAACCTCCAGTTAATGTGGGCATCCCAACGGCGGACAAAATCGTGATCAACAATCTGGTCGGCGATTCGCCAATTTGCTCCTGGTCTCCCTGAGTTTTACTGACTCCAATTTAAAAAATTCCATGAGTCCAATGACAGTCCAAGTCGGGCTCGCCGACCTCTTTGGTGAGTCACCGACTAGATTTTTAGCTCGCCAATCACCACTTTTCAAACACATATAACACTTTTACCTGAACAATCAACACATGATTATTTCTCAAACAAAAAGAAAGCAAATAAAACTTGGGTGGCCTCCCAAGTAGGGCCTTAGTTAACGTAGCGGCACGACGCAATTTAACGACCCTAATATCAAGTAGGTGAAACTAGAGCTCAACGAGTTTCGTTTTGAATTTAGTTTTGGGTTTTATGTGATAGAATGTTGTCCCAAGCTATGATTGAGGGTTTTAGGGGTTAAACATCAAGGTATGACTCCACAAGGACAACCCTAGGGGTCCTTGAGGAAGACCCTAAAGCCTAACCACCAAAGCTCCCCAAAACTGTCCTAACTAGCCCAACTTGGTGAACCACAGATGGGACCTACGGGGCGTAGCTCCATCCATGTCTCGTGGTCTTGAACTGTAGGTTAAGGCCTTCAAGACAAAGCCCCAACCACAAACCACGGACAGACAGGACGGTCCATGGACCCATCCACTATCCGTGGATTGGGTCCGTGGTCTATCAGTGTAAAAGCTATCTTGGGTTCGGCTAAGGCAAAGGTGTTTTGGTAAATTACTTCTATGATCTAATAAGTTGAGGGACTGTTATTTTGGGTTAATTATGGTATTTTAAGAGTATTAAAAGAATTAAACTCTAGTTTCCAATTCATTATTTCAAAACCCAAATACAAACCCACCTCTCTGCTCAAAAGTTCTCTTTAAGAAACCTCCATTAGAGGTGAAGGATTCAGGCTCTCAAGGTCAAATCTTCAAGTTTTTCAAGGGATTTTCGTGGGATTATTCTATTAAAGGTGTGGTGGTCTTCATCCTTGACTTAATTTCTCTCAAGGAGCCAATTTCAAAAGTGATTTCCATTGTCCAATGTTTACCAAAAACCCTAGATTTCAATCTATGCATTGGTTCGATTATAAATGATTTCCAAAGGCTTTATTGCATTTATTTATGAATAAATTGTGGATTTAAAGATTAATTAAGATGATTTCATCTTAGAACCCATGTTTTCCCCAAAAATCTTAAGTTGTGATTTGTGATTGGGATTTGATTGATTATGAAGTATGTGGGTTTTTTATGTGTATATTGGTATAGAATGTTGAAATTATGTTATTTCTCTTCCCAAATTATATTGATCTAAGGTATGTGGGTGAATGTGATCCATGGCCTTCAAAGGCAAGGTATGATTATGATGTGAATGATATATATATATGTGAATTCAATGATAGTATAATGATCATGGTTAGAATGTAATAGTGTTGTGATTGAAAGCATATTCTCAATTAACACTCATGAATGATGATGATGGAATGTGAAGGGTTTTCTTCTATGAATTGTATATCTTGAATTGGTAGGCTTATGCATCATTTTCTTGTATAAATGGAAGTAATGTGATTTTGATATCTTGAATTGGTAAGCTTGGGCATCCTTTCTTGTATAATGATGGTATCTTGACTTAATGTCTTGAATCGGTAGACCTAATATTGGTATCCTTTCATGAATAAATGAATGAATGATAAAGTATTCTAGGCTAAACCTTGGATCGGTAGACCTAATGGTGGTGGCCCTTCATGAGGAGTCTAGGAAGTAATGTAATGTTAAAACCTTGATGCGGTAGAACTAATGTTAGTGGCCCTTTCATGTGTGAAATGATGAACCTTGTACAGTAGACCTAATGTTGGTGGCCCTTCTTGGAAAGTCAATGAACTATCCTTAATATACCTTGAATCGGTAGACCTAAAAGTGGTGGCCCTTTCTTGTTTGATGTACCTTAGGTCTGTAGGCCTAATGTTGGGGGGCCTCTCAAGTAGAATAATGTTGATGAAAATGAAATACTTTATGGGAATGAAGGCTAAGCACCGACAGGATATGGTTAGATGGAGGTTCTCCCTACGATAGGCCGGATTTCATTAACATATTTCATATCACATAACTATATGCCCACATAAGATATTATCTAGTGGATTCCATCCAAGCTAAAATGTTACTAGTTTTACCTTAGGCAAGTAGAACACCTTCTTTCGATGTAGGGTCATACGATACCGGAATACATGATTTAGATCCCATCGGATATGTTGGTTAATGCCTATTCCCATCATGTGAGATGTGCATTATGGTTTCTTGATGAGTCCTATGAAGTGTGGGTGGTAGTATGGGATGCCATCCATACATTGCACGAGTAGGCTTTGAGAGGGTCATAGTGTGTTCTTTAAGTCTTAATGGCTAATGTATGAATGTGTCCTAAATGAAGCTAATGAAGAATGTTGACTCCTATATATGTTTGAATGAGATGAAGTAAGCTATACTTAGATTGTATTAGGAGTTACTTCCTTGTCATGACTAATTGTATATGAATGTGCCTTGCCTATGGTGACTTCAAAGGAGTACTTAGTGTAAGTAGTAGTATGGGATGCTACCTGCACATTGCACAAGTATGACTTAGGGTTTTCTTAGGTGATGGTCCTTATGTTATGATATCACCTATGAAATGTTTATGTCTCTAATGTATGAGTATTGTGTAAGGATGGAACGGTTGAATCGTAAGTTCACTTTTGGTGACCTTAAGGTGGTACTTTAGTGTGGATGGTGGTATGGGACGCTATCCATACATTGCACAAGGTATAGCTTGAGGGTTACTTGAAGTGAAGGCTTAATGTGAATGTAATGGCTTATAGGTTGATCATGTCTCTATTGTGATGAAATGACTTGTATATTGGTTATGTTTGAATATTATGCCTCTTATACTTATGATTAATGAAGTTTTATCAAAATGGCATAAAAGCATGACTTTCAAATAAAATATCTGTTTTAAGCGTGGTTTTTGCATGATTATTATACTTAGAACTTAATTGTGGTAATCCATTTTTCTCCATGTTTTACTACAATGTAGGTTCCGGCAAGTGAGTTACTTTCTCTCTAGTTGAAGCTTGGATTTGAGGTTCTCCAAGACTAAGTGGTATGTCCTCATAGATCGAGGACAAATAATTAATGTTTCCATTGCTTTCATGTAAAAGACTATTTTTACACTTTTCGATTGTAAAGGGTTGTATCTCTACTTATGTTTCGGATGTTGTTTTTAGAAGGCCATGTGAGACAATAGACTTCCGTTGTGTTTTTCAAGAGTTTTAAATGAGTATTTTGATTGTATGGTTTTAAATAAAGTTTTAATTTCGTACTATTTCTCTTATCAAATGCAATCAAATACTATGAGGCTTGTACGAGACCCCCTTCGGGGTCAAGTACGCTATGTCGCATCTAGGTATCAGAGCACAAGATTTTGTGAATGGATTTTAAGGATTGATGTCTCACAAGCCACATCTAGTAGAGTCTTGTTCATCAGTGTGAGTCGTGACACATCTATGAGTGAGAGGCTATAAGACGTTAGAAAGTTACACTTCTTTCACATTCTTTAAGTTGTGCCTTAGAATTTAGCTCTATAAGTGTCTTTTTTCCAACCCTTCTCTTGTGTTTATAGGATATGAATACAAGGGCTAACCCAAGAATGATGGAAGAGGAGAATGTGAATGAGGGAGTTCATCCCCAAGGTCCTCAAGGTGACCAAGTTTCTCTAGGCAATCAAGGTAATCAAGTTCTGGTGGATCCCCCGGCCATGACCAATGAGAAAGTTAGGTCGATTCTTTTAATGATGGCTCAAGCCGTGACTACTAAACCTCAAGCCATGACGACTCAAGCTACTAGGGGTGTTGAGGCTAATATGAACCCCAATGTGAGTACTATGGCTTCTAGGTTGAGAGACTTTGTGAGGATGAATCCTCCGATGTTTCTAGGATCTAAGTTGGGAGAGGATCCCCAGGATTTTTTGGATGAGGTGTATAGGATATTCAATGCTATGGGAGTGACTTCTATTAATCAATGAAATGATGTTGAACAAATTTGGTTTACTCAATAAAAGGTCAATAGGCCAGTTGGAGCGGGTCCCATAGAATGAGAGTTGTTTAAGAAAGCATTCCTTGGTATGTACTTTCCCCGTGAGAAGAGGGAGGTTAAGGTAGAGTAGTTTATCAACCTTAGGCAAGGTAACATGAATGTTCAAGAGTACTCCTTGAAAATTACCCAATTGTCTATGTATGCTCCATCATTTGTGTCTAACCCAAGGGATGAGATGAGTCATTTTGTGACAATTATATCCGACCTAGTTGAAGAAGAGTGTCGTACGATGATGCTCCATGATGATATGAACATTTCTAGACATATGGTGTATGCTCAATCTATTGAGGAGTCCAAACTTAAGAGGAAGAATAGGGAGTTGAAGACGTCTAGATCCGATGAGCAATGTCAACTAGGTTCAAGAAGAGAGTTCCAAACCAACATTCTTCAAGCACTCCTAAGGTTAACCAAGAGAGAGGTAGTGGACATCCGTTTGCTAAACCTACTTGCCACAATTGTTGGAAGAAGCATCATGGGAAGTGCTTAGCCAATACTAGTGGGTAGTCATTAGTCTTTAACCCCTTAATGTTTTCAAAGTGTCATTCGAGGACGAATGTTCCTGAGTGGTGGATAATGTAACGACCCTAAAATCTAGTAGCTGAAACTAGAGCTTAACAAGTTTCGTTTTAAGTTTAGTTATGGGTTTCATGTGATAAAATGTTGTCCCGAGCTATAGTTGAGGGGTTTAGGAGTTAATATGACTCCCCAAGGACCACCCTAGGGGTCCTTTAGGAGGACCCTAAAACCTAACCCCCAAACCTCCACAAAACTGTCCTAACTAGCCCAAATTGGTGAACCACGGATGGGACCTACGGGGTATAGGTCCATCCACGCCTCGTGGTCTTGATCCGTAGGTCAAGGCCTTCAAGACCAAGCCCCAGCCAGGACGGTCTGTGGTCCATCACTGTATAAATTGTCTAGGGTTCGGCTAAGGCAAGGGTGTTTTGGTAAATTGCTTTTATGATCTATTAAGTTGAGGGACGTTTAATTTGGGTTAATTATGGTATTTTAAGAGTATTAAAAGTATTAAACTCTATTTTCCAATTCATTGTTTCAAAATCCAAATACAAACCCACCTCTCTTCTCAAAAGTTCTCTCTCTAAGAAACCTCCATTAGAGGTGAAGGATTCAAGCTCTCAAGGTCAAATCTTCAAGTTTTTCAAAGGATTTTCGTGGGATTCTTCTATTAAAGGTATAGTGGTCTTAATCCTTGACTTAGTTTCTTTCAAGGAGCCAATTTCAAAAGTGATTTCAAGTGTCCAATGTTTACCCAAAAATCCTAGATTTCAATCTATGCATGGGTTTGATTCTAAATGATTTCCAAAGGCTTTATTTCATTGATTTATGAATGAATTGTGGATTTAATGATGAATTAAGATGATTTCTTCTTAGAACCCATGTTTTTCCCCAAATTCCTAAATTGTGATTTGTGATTGGTATTTGATTAATTATGAAGTATGTGGGTTGTTTATATGTATATGGAAATAGAATGTTGAATTATGTTATTGCTCTTGCCAAATTTTATTGATCTAATATGTGTTGGTGAACGTGATCCATGGCCTTGAAAGGCAAGGAATGAACGTCAAGGTATGATTATGATATAAAAGATATATATATGTGTGTGAATTCAATGATAGTATAATGATCATGTTTAGAATGTAATAGTGTTGTGATTGAAAGCATATTCTCAATTAACACTCATGAATGATGATGATGGAAAGTGAAGGGTTTTCTTCTATGAATTGTATATCATGAATTGGTAGGCTTATGCATCCTTTTCTTGTATAATGGAAGTAATGTGATTGTGATATCTTAAATTGGTAGGCTTAGGCATCCTTTCTTGTATAATGAATGTATCTTGACTTAATGTATTAATGTCTTCAATTGGTAGACCTAATGTTGGTAGCCTTTCATGAATGAATGAATGATAAAGTATTCTAGGCTAAACCTTGGATCAGTAGACCTAATGGTGGTGAACCTTCATGTGGTTTCTAGGAACTAATGTAATGTTAAAACCTTGAAGTGGTAGACCTAATGTTGGTGGCCCTTTCATGTGTGAAATGATGAACCTTGTATCAGTAGACCTAATGTTAGTGGTGCTTCTTGGATAGTCAATGAGCTATCCTTAATGTACCTTGAATAGGTAGACCTAATGGTGGTGGCCCTTTCTTGTATAATATACCTTGGGTTAGTAGGCCTAATGTTGGTGACCCTTTCAAATACAACAATGTTGATGAAAATGAAATACTCTATGGGAATGGAGGCTAAGCACCGAGACGATATGGTTAGATGGAGGTTCTCCCTACGTTAGGCCGGATTTCAATGAACATCTTTCATATACCATAACTATGTGCCCACATAGGATATTAGCTAGTGGATTCCATCCAAGCTAAAATGTTACTAGTTCTACCTTAGGCAAGTAGAACAGCTTCCTTCGGTGTGGGGTCATACGACATCAGATTCCATGATTTAGCTGTCATGGTTTATGTCGTTTAATGCCTATTCCCATCATGTAAGATGTGCAATATGGTTTCTTGATTAGTCCTATGAAGTGTCGGTGGTAGTATGGGATGCCATTCATGCATTGCACGAGTAGGCTTCGAAAGGGTCATAGTGAGTTCTCTAAGTCTTAATGGCTAATGTATGAATGTGTCCTATATGAATCTAATGAAGAATGTTGACTCATATATGTATTTAAATGAGATGATGTATGGCATACTTGGATTGTATTATGAGTTACTTCGTTGTCATGACTTATTGTATATGAATGTGCCTTGCCTATGGTGATTTCAAAGGAGTACTTAGTGTGAGTAGTAGTATGGAATGCTACTTGCACATTGCACAAGTATGACTTAGGGTTGTCTTAGGTAATGGTCCTTATGTGATATGACCTATGAAATGTTTATGTCTCATATGTATGAGTATTGTGTAAGGATGGAAAGGTTGAATTGTAAGTTCACTCTTGGTGACCTTAAGATAGTAGTTTAGTGTGGATGGTGGTATGGGACGCTATCCATACATTACACAAGGTATAGCTTGAGGGTTACTTGAGGTTAAGGCTTAATGTGAAGGTAATGGCTTATATGTTGATCATGTCTCTATTGTGATGAAATGACTTGTATGTTGGTTATGTTTGAATATTATGCCTCTTATACTTATGATTCATGAAGTTTTATCAAAATGGCATAAAAGCATGACTTTTAAATAAAATATTCGTTTTAAGCATGGTTTTTGCATGACTATCATACTTGGTACTTAATTGTGCTAACACATTCTTCTTCATGTTTTACTACAAGTATAGGTTCCACCAAGTGAGTTACTTTCTCTCTAGTTGAAGCTTGGATTTGAGGTTCTCCAAGACTAATGGTATGTCCTTATAGATCGAGGGCAAGTACTTGATGTTTCCATTTCTTTCGTGTAAAAGACTATTGTTAGACTTTTTGATTGTAAAGGGCCATGTCCCTACTTATGTTTCAGATGTTGTTTTTAGATGGCCATGTGAGACAATAGACTTCCGCTCTGTTTCTTGAGTTTTGAATGAGTATTTTGATTGTATGGTTTTGAATAATGTTTTAATTCCGTACTATTTCTCTTATCGAATGCAATGAAATGCTATCAGGCTTGTATGAGACCCCCTTTAGGGTCAAGTACACAGTGTCGCATCTAGGGGCTAGCCTAGGGTCTTGACACAGAAGTCCACGCTCAAACCTTGTTCTTGGGGTTGACCATAGTGTCACTACGCAACCCTCTTGTTGTCTTGGGTTTAAATGAGACGAGATATGACCCATTTAGGTCTCCAACTATTTGGTAAAGACAGAATATGAGGTAACCATCTGGCTAAGGGTCGTCGACACATCTTCCTTCATATCTTTCAAAATCTTGTCAGACCCCTCAACTTTGTTGTGGATACAAGAGAGCATATCCTCTGATCGACCTCCCTCGGAATCCTTTGGCTTTTGGCGCTCGTGGGGAGGAATGTAACTGTCCTTCTCTCCATCACTTTCATTCCAAGTGGGATTTCGATCCGTCCATTCTCTATCACGATCTTTCCAACCTTCATCCCTACTCCAACCTTGGTTACCACCCTGCCTCGGGTAGTTTGCACGATAACCACTTCCTTGGTTGGCTAGGAAATTCACCTCCTCATTGTATAATGCTTCAAACATAGCCTCTTCGGGGTTCACACACCCGATACCTACGGCATTGACACTGCTAGCACCAGCTCCCATGACATTTTTAGATAAAATGTCAAGTTTGGTCATGATCTTGGCCATGTTTTGGTCCCTCTCTTGGTCTTTATCCATCTGCTCCTTGGTCAATTTTAAAGTGAGGGAGAGACCTTGTCTTCGCGGGTGTACCATGCCCGGTTGATCTTGGTCATGCCATCTAAGAGCAAAGCCGCTATCACATAAGGTTACTGCATTAAACCTCCAAGAGAAAGGTTACCTTGTCTTGGCTACCATTGCTTCCGTTCACAATCATATTCTCTGTTCAAAATACCAACACACAAACCAAAACTAAAAATAAGTAGATTCAACTATAACTAATAAGAACAAATTTCAACTTAATTAAAGAATCTTAACCAGCACCACTCCCCGATAGCAGCGCCATTTTGATTGAGTAACGTTATCAAAGACACCTCATCTGATTCTAAGCGTCAACGATCGTTAGTCAGTATATAACCGAACTAAATGAGTTGAGGTCCAATCTCAGAGGGAGTGGTACATCTTTAAGATTCAAGAAAGTACGAATATGCTCAAGTCAATCATAGGAATAAACATTATCAAATAAAAACATAATTCAAGTCAGGGGTGACACGAATGTCAAATAAGAAGGGGGTTTTGGTTTGAAATTATTAACTATAGCAGCAGCAAACAACACAAAACTAACAATAATGAGACGGGTTCTTGGGATGTGATTTGATAATTGGCTAATGTAGACAAATGGGTAATTGCAACTATTAGGATTTAGCTGAATATTAGTGATTAAGCTAGACTATAAAATAGGTAAACTTTCTCTCAAACAATTTACCCCGAATCAAGTCAATTTCTCTCGAACATTGACAAGCATGCAAAATAAGAAGAACCTACGCCTTAGTCCAATCACTCTCTCGAGTTGAATATGTGGAAAATGGTTTAGGATTCACTCTCTCGAGCTGAACCCATGACAACCAAATACCCATAGACCATCAATTAATAATGTTGGTTTTAAAACCTCTCTCTCGGGCAAGCCAAAAACACGAAGGCAGAACTATATTTGCAACTACAATTCTTTAAATTAAACCAAAATTATTGATTGTAATCACTTCTAAACAACATTTAAACTAACAATTACCAATACCCATAGGCTAAATCAGCCCATAATCACATAATCACACCCCAGGAATTGGGGTTTTAGCTAGACATCATAAAAGGATAAAAAAATTGTTACCAAATTGTGTTTCCATCAAATAGGTAAGATTAATTTTGTCTTTACAAAGGTTCAAATTGAAGAATCTCAAAGACCCACTTCCAATTCTCAAAAGTAAAAAACCTCAATTCTTCAAAGCTAAGGAAAACTTGTCTCAATACTCAGAGTTCAAAAACAAAATTACTCTAACTCATCTCAGATAAAAATTTGATTGACAAAAGATTATACACTAAATGTTCAAAAATGTATTTATAGTCACCAAAAATATGCTTCGAAGGACCATTCGGCCCAGTAAGTCGGGCTCGCCGATTAGCTCGGCGATCCGCCCTTTGTTCAGTTCCATCACATTTTTTCTTTGGCCTTGAACTTCTCAAGTTCTGTAACTTTGGGTGATCCAAGACTACATCACGAAACCACTTGGCGATCCGCCGACTGCTCCTTTCTCTCGCCAACTTGATTTTCTCATTCTGGGCTTGGCACACTAGAACTTTAGGCAAGGTAATGGTCATTCGGCGACTCGCCAAAAGGATTTGGCGATCACCAGGCTTTCATTTCTTCCTTCTTTCAACTCGCTTCGTTCTTTTTTGCAAATTAGTGTCCATGCTTTAGTCCGCAATCCATCAAGGGTTTTTCATCAATTATTGGCACAAAAGAAGCATTTGAGGATGCTAAATCATTATAAATAAAGCCCTAAATTAGTCCAAATCTAGTACTGATTAGTAATTTAGAAGTTCGTTGTGGCTTTCTCCCAATGGGGAGATTAGGTTCTTCAGTACCAAGGTTGATTATGTGTTCCGGATGTTGATCGTTTGAGTGAGAAAATTTTAGAAGAGGCCCATAGTTCTCGGTATTCTATTCATCTGGGATCCACCAAGTTGTACCGTGACCTCCGAGAAGTCTATTGGTTTAATGGTACGAAGAGAGCCATTAAAGGATTTGTAGCCTAATGTCCTAATTGTCAACAAGTTAAGGTTGATCATCAAAGGCCGGAAGGCTTGTCCCAAAATATAATTAATACCAATTGGAAGTAGGAAGATGTGAATATGGAATTTATTGTGGGTTTGCATCGCACTCGAAGGTAAAAGTATTCTATTTGGGTCATTATAGATCGAATGACAAAATCAGCCCACTTTATTCCCGTCAAGGTTTCTCATTCGGCGGAAGACTATGCCAAGTGTATGTAAATGAGATAGTGAAGTTGCGTGGGTTCCCTTTATCTATCATTTCAGATCGGGGTACTCAATTTACTTCACAATTTGGAAGTCGTTCCAGAAAGGGCTTGGTACAAAGGTTAAGTTTAGCAAGACTTTTCATCCCCAAACTGATTGGCAAGCGGAGCGTACCATCAAAACATTGGAGGATATGTTAAGCGCATGTATTATAGATTTCGAAGGTAATTTGGGATGACCACTTTCCATTAATAGAGTTTTCCCACAATAATAGTTATCATTCTAGTATCGGTATGGCTCCCTTTGAAGCCTAGTATGGTAGGAGATTTAGGTCTCCGGTTGGTTGGTTTGAGGTAGGTGAAATTACTCATATTGGTCCTGAATCAGTTTATGAAGCTATTGAGAAAGTTCGGCTCATTAGAGAGAGATTGAGAATGGCTCAAAGTAGACAAAAGTCTTATGCCGATGTGAGAAGAAGGGATCTAAAATTTGAAGTTAATGATTGGGTCTATTTGAAAATCTCACCTATGAAGGGTGTGATGAGATTTGGCAAGAAAGCGAAACTTGGTCCACGGTATGTAGGCCCATATCAAATTTTGAAACGTATTGTGAATGTTACCTATGAGTTGGATTTGCCAAATGAGTTGATTCCGGTTTATCCGGTATTTCATGTTTCTATGCTTAAGAAGTGTATTGGAGATCTGGTATCCATTATTCCCCTAGAAGGGTTGAGTTGACGAAAACCTTTCCTATGAAGAGGTTCCGATAGAGATCCTAGACCGGCAAGTCAAGAGATTGAGAAATAAGGAAATAGCTTCCGTGAAGGTTTTATGGAGAAATCAATTAGTTGAGGGTGCTACTTAGGAGGCCGAGGCCGATATGAAGTCCGGATATCCTCATCTCGTTCCTTCTACTACTATTCAAGCTTGAGGTAAGTAGTTCCTCTTGAGTTTTAGTGTTTTGGGCATGTGTGTTATATGAGCCTTTCCATGATTCCCTTATGTTATGCATGTTCTTGATGAAATTCATGTTTAGTAAGAAAATGACCTTTCATGATTTATGTTGCTCATGTTGTTGTGTATTGTATGAATTGTCTTTTTGTTTTCATGAGATGAGTTGATGAACATGCTTTAGTATGCTTTTGAGAGTAATTGCATATTGGCTCCATGTTATTGTGTTGAGCATGCTTTTAGTTGGAGAAGGTAGTTCCTCTTATGATTATGTAATATGATGAGTTTCATGCATAATGGGTTGTTAGATGTAGTCCCAAAAAGTACTAAATATGATAGCTAGCATAACATAAGAGTTAGTCAACTAAGACATAAGCCACAACCATAAGAGACAATAACAATCTCATAATCATAATTTCCAACCTAAGCATAATATAAGCATTAGTCATCATAAAGCATAGTTCATTTACATAGTCAATACTTAGACCTTCATATCATAAGAAACCAGCTCTATAAGTAACCTACAAGTATACTTGTGCAATGCATGGTTAGGATGTCATGCCTCAGATCTGATTAAGACGGACAGGCACCCGATGTCTAAATGGCCCGGGAGAACCAACTTACAACTTACAACTTACCATACATTTAACTATGATAACTATGAAGCTATGACAAGCTTATATGCCCTGTAGTGATAAAATACCGACATAGACAGGCCCAAAATTTATGTACACTTGGCCGTTGAGGCCACAATTGTTAAGAGACAAGACACAACCAAACTTTATACATTAGTCTACAAAGCCTCTACAAGATAGACAACCTTAGTTTAGGTCGGGACAAGGCCCCGCCTTACCCTTAACTACTATACGGTAACAAAATAGATGCCAAAGACTCGATTAAGCCCCGAATCAACTTGTTGCTCACCAATAGCAGCTGAGTGTCCTGTGCTCCTACTGGGGAGGTCTACTAGTTGGAGTACCTGTGGCTGCAGCATGAAATGCAGCGTTCCCCGAGAGGGACGTCAGTACGAAGAATGTACTGAATATGTAAGGCAATAAC